>WOFM01000481.1:654414-685817 GCA_011428145.1 Ericerus pela
GAAAACTGAAATTTCAAGTTTCCAAGATATTTCTCTGGAAGAAATGCAAATTCATACAAAATACTAAAATTATAAAATTCAAACAATCTAATGCAAATAACTTCAACAGTTTTTTCCTATTTAGTAATTCCTTGTGTAATTCAGTTTTCTATCATATTTCAATGTTTCAGTGTATAATGTATTAACTGACTCTGATTGAGAAGAAAATTGTGAAACTATTAGAGCCTTACTAACGCCTAACACTTGTAAATCTTGCATTGCCTCAACCAAGAGCTCAGATATTTATACATCAAAAACATACAACTTGAACAGCCTATTTTCTAGGACTGATTTTCAAGGTTGAAAAAAATAAAACAGTTCCTTTTGCTTTGTGCTGAGAAATGCTTTCTTCCAGAGTTATATAACCACCAATGTGAATAGAAATATTAATGGGCAAAAAAGAACGAAATTTAGTAGGTACATTCAACTAATTTCTAATGTTGGACTCTCATCTGGAGAGGAAAGTTAGAGGATAGCAACTTTTTATTTAAATAGTGAGAAGTCCGAGATTTTTTGATGTCAAAATAAAAATATTTTTTAACTTATAATGACGACATAATATGACGACATCATGTAGACTGAAAATTTAAACCAAGACAATATAGTGTCCGAAGCAAATGAAATACGAACATGAAAATATATGAAAACAATAACCAAATGAAATTCTCTTTCAGACAATCCTATTAATGAGGTACATAATTTGACACCTTGTATGGACAAGATTTCATTTGGTCGATAGATAATTCAAGATGGAATGCGGTACAATGTTGGATTTAAAGCGTGGTAAAAACCTCACCTATAACACACATGCTGCCAACTTCTTTTGCTTTATCGCTTTGTTTTTACAAGTAGTCCTTGTTGTATAGGCGGATAGCAACAAGTCCAAGTCTCAAGTTGTAAGTTAAAGTTCTTGCATAGGCAATTCTATAAAACATACTATCTGAAGATGTAGACACCTCAAACTTACATCTACCTATGAAGACACTAAGACGGTAGTTGAACTAAAGCTAGATTAGGTTGAAAACAAAAAAACAG
The DNA here is from genome assembly GCA_011428145.1 of Ericerus pela. NCBI lineage: Eukaryota > Metazoa > Arthropoda > Insecta > Hemiptera > Coccidae > Ericerus > Ericerus pela. The sequence continues at coordinate 655,489 of WOFM01000481.1, forward strand.
TTAGGGATTATTCTTTATATCATGAAGGATTAGTAGTGACGATTAAAGTTTCCCTATTATGTCATTCACATCGTACTTCGAGACGATCTTTTTTTAGAACACCTGCGGGTGATGTTAATAGTCAACAATACAATCAAATGGAGTTCTTGTCCTAATTAGAGGGGAAATTTGATGTGTTGTCAACACTTTTTTGACAAGCTTTGTTCAGATGACTGCATTGCTCTGTCCACAAAGGCTGTGTAGAGCCTTCCTTTGTGCACAGTGATGTCTTGGTTCTGATCCATCTTCATTTGTGTTAGATCATATTTTTCACCTCACTCACCCATCTTTTCATACAAAATCTCTAAAGCCTAAAGTTTTTAATAAGAGTTTATCTCACAACAAAACCACAATTTCTCATGAAGACAAACAGATAAGTGAAGACAAAAGAATTCTCTAATGGTTTCCCCAAATTGTTGTCTGCAATAGTTTTTATTTTATCTTTTGTTTTATACTTTGTTTTATCCACTTTGTCAACAATATAATTCTTTTATAATTATATGTCTTTGACAAAATAATTCTGCTGTTTGTTTTTATAGGTTTCAACCCTCGTATGGATCAAAACTTTGTTAGGTTCTTCTGTCAACACTCTACATTTATTTCTGACATGTTTAATACAGATTAATTTGCTGACTAAATATGAAGACAAGGTAAGCTACATTCCACCATGTTTGAGAGACTTAACTCTAGTCAAGAAGAATTGAGCTGTTGGACATCTCAAAGTTAAAAAATAAAAACGTCTTGATTGTAGAGAATTTCAAGACAAACTTGCTATCTGTGTTTTGATGGCATGATGTCTTATTCTTAGGTGATTGTGATTTCATTAGTATTTAAATACTAACATACATGAAGGTCGGATATTATGAGCCATTTGATTTTGGATGCCTCAATAGCTGTATAATTTGAACTCTTTGTTGTATCAAAAATAAATCCCACAAATTTAATTAAGAATAAAAAATACACAAAAAAGGCGTACCTTACCTTTTTGTGAAAACTTAGCAGTTTTTCACAAAGCTGAAATTGTTCATATATGTTTATACAACAATTTGTCTTTTTTCCCACATGTAACTTTGGCAAATAAATTTCAACTAAATTTCAATTTTCAACCCTATTTTTCTCAAAAACTTTTGAGTTTTCACAAAAACATAAATTATACCTTGTGTATTTTTTCCTTTTAGGGTCAAAAAAATTTGGCTTTCTGAAGGGTAGAAAAAGGCGCTCTCTTTTCTCACCAAATAAGGGTAACACTTTTATAGCTAATTCAAAATGAATAACATAAATAGTTAATTCTTTGTTCTAAATTTTGTCCATTTTTGAAGAAGATACAAGCCATTTTTAATTTTTTACTCCAAATAAAGAAGGGCTACAACCCAGAAAGGAAGCATTTATTAGCAATTTGCAAAAATAAGAGGAACTTTTTTGTATATTTTCAAACCCGAGAAATCGATCCTGGAAATAATGCTGCTCAATTATTTCGGGATATCCTGTGCATGTATTTTGCATAAGTAGCTTTTTACTATTAGTTTCGCTCACAGTCATACTATGCTAATCGGTACATACGTTGCCATATAATCATAATGGTATTCTTAAATTCACCACGAAAGTGAGAATGGATAATAGTAGAAGATAATTATTATGATTACATACGTATCTCCGTAAGTTTTTCAATATTTGGCAGACGCGTAAAATAATACAATCGAAAACTGTTACGCGTATTTTTTCTTGGAAGTAAGAAAAGTGTATCAAAAAGGAAATGTCTAAGTACACTTTTTTATTTTTTCTTCCTAAGAAAAAAAATGGTTTTCGGCCCATAACTTGGGCCCATTTATTTTTTTTTTGTTATATAAGAAGGGTGTCTAGAGTTTATAGTTAGGTACCACTCACGTCAAATTTCAAACTTTTAGCACTATGAGGAAGTACGTGAAAACGGTGGTCGAAGAGGTTCGGACGTTAAGGATTTTAAACGATAGATTATACAGGAATCATAAAAGTAGGAATTACCAATAATATTTTAAGGAGAAAGGTGATACTGTGAGCACTCTGTACTACCTTTTTCAATTTTTGTATGAATCCAGATTAGTTCGCGGCCGCAAAGTACTTTGCGGACCGCAGTTTGGGCACACCTGCTGTAGTATATACATATATTCCCCCGTCCAATACACCCATACGATGTTCATTTTACCATTAGACCCATTCTTGACCCTCTATTGACTCAACAAGGGGGAGAATTTTTAAATTTCACATTTTGTGTAATGTTTCGTCAGGTATGTATTTTGTTTCGATCGAGGCGTTGAATTTCGAATATGATGTTGATTTTTTCATAACTCATTCTGTGACCTTCATCGAAGCAAAAATTAGAGAATTTTGAATTTTCAAATTTTATTGAGCAATGTAAGATCGGAGATGTTTTTCGAGGCGTTGAATTTGAATCTGACGTTCATTTTAACGTTAGACCCAAATACATCGTCGCACATGATTTTTGTGGCACTGAATTCGATTTTGATATTTATTTTATCATCCTACCCATCCTTCGACATACACAGGCTAAATAAGAAGAATGTTTAATTTTTATATTTTATTGTGTAATTCATTATCGAAAATGTTTTTCGAGGCTCTGAATTGGAATTTGATGTTCACTTCATCACTCTTCGACCCCCCAAAACCAAATAGGGAGAGAATTTTGAATTTTTAGAATTTATTGTAGAAGCCATTGACTGGACATGTTTTTGAAGCGCTGAATTCAAATTTAATGTTAACTTTTTCATTAAACCCTTACTTGGACTTCCACGGGAACCAAAAATGGGACAATTTTGAATTTTCAGAATTTATTGCGTTATAAATCATTTAAAGGGTATTTAGAGGGGCTGTATTCGAATTTATGTTAATGTTTTTTTCAGACCATTCTTCAACCACACCTCCTTGCACGCACCAACCGAAGGAATAATTTTCAATTTTCAATTTTATTGTGTAATTTAAGGTAGGACATGTTTTTTGAGGCGTTGAATTTGAATTTGATGTTCATTTTAACGTTAGACCCATTTTTTAACCTCCCACAGATCCAAAAAGGGAAGAATTTTAAATTCTAAGAATTTATTGCGTAATATATTTTTGAAATGTATTTTGAGTCGCAGACGAATTTGATGTTAATTTTTTCATGAGATCCATTCTTCAATCTTCAAAAGTAGGTACTCAAAATAGGGGATAATTTTCTATTTTCAGATTTTAATATGTAATTTAACGTTGAACATGTATTTTGAGGCATTGAATTCGAATCTGATGTAAATTTTTTTCATTAGACCCATACTCCGACATTCAGATGGCTCAAAAAGAGGAGAACATTGAATTTTAGAATTTTATTGTGTAATGTATCGTCGGAGATGTTGTTTGAGACGCTGAATTTGAATTATATGATTATTTTTCAATTTATCAAATTATTTTTCTTTTAACCTTAATTTTATTTAGTAAAAACCAATATTCTCAATATTTCAACTTCACCTAACTCAAACTTTACAAAGAGTGTATGTAACTTGAGGCTGAGGACGATCCTTTAACATAACTGAACCCATATTAGGTCTGTTTGATATGACAAACGGTAAGGTATGCAACTTTTAAATTTATTTTAAACAGGAAATTCGGTTATGCAAAGTGTGGCACTGGAATTTTGAAGTGGATGAAAACTATTTTTTCTCAAAAAATACCACTGTGTACAATAGAGATTAATTTCTTATATATGAAAGCCACTTCAGTAACGCTATCACGTGATCATTATAGTTACAGATATATTTGGCTACGCGTTTATTTAATTTTCAGTCTAACTTTAAATCCTTTTTTTTTCGGTTAGAATTCCAGCTATATATGGTGGTCCTATCTCGTCTCCACCTTGGTACACTCTACAGTTAATAATACGTACTATAATATTTCTGTGTGACCTCACGTAATCATGTAAACTCTGTATGTCAGGAACTCACGTTAAGATGAGTTCACTTCTGTTCTGTATCTCGTATGGCGAACATACAAAATATATTCTTCTCGTGATTAATTACTGTTTTATTGAATCCTCCAATATGGTAGCATCGAAAGGTTAATTAATAATAATAATTTAGATTCTCGTGCAATAAAATAGTGATATAGTGTATTTTAAGTATTGCGGATAAGAATCCAATGATAGTCTGGCTTTGGTAAAGTTTACATCCCGATACAAAACAAGGACCATAAGTGTAAGTAACAATCATTGAATTTCTAAGTGATAAATAATTAATTGTGGTCTTAGCGACAATTTTAAAAAATAAAGTGTGTCTACAAATTACCTAAAAACGTCCTTCAGTGTGTCTGGGATGTATGTCAGTTGTCAGTCAAAAATACTACGTAATAAGTTTAGGCAAATATGCCAAACACGTGGTGGCTGAATAAATTAAATTACGCTAAGTGCGCAGATATAAAAGACGGCAGGAGCAGAAGAGAGGTGTATAAAGAAGCCGTCTTTCATGTTCAAAATGGTGCAATATTCCATGAGTGTCATGGTGAAATTTTCTCTTTGTGATTTAAATACGCGTTTGTTGCACGTAAATAAAAGACGCCATTATCGGGAGCTTAGCATTAAGGGTAACAGACATTAAATTACGTAATTATAATTAGAGGAATGTGTTTCCAATAATTATTATTCTGAATTTTTATTATACCTGTGTGGTCAGAATAATTACCCGTAATAAAGAAATCTTGAAATACGGTTAGTCCGAAAGATTTCAGACTTAGTGTCAAGGGTATTAATTACGTAATTTATTGTGTTTGTGTTGGTGTGTCCAGCGGTGTTAATTCTGATGAATTCACCGATGAACCCTGCTGAACCCTGATTGGCTAAAAAAAAATCAACTGACTTACTACCACTAATACAAGCAGTCAGTTCTGCGTAGTAATTTTGATCAACGGTCATTTCGAAATTGAAAACGTGAGTATTCGTTACAAAAATTTCTAAAAGTATGTTTTTTAATTTGATTTTGAATTTTAATAAAATAAAATGAATATAGATGATGAAACTTTGCAAATAATAAGATATCTATCGTTATACCAGGTATGTAAAAGTAATTAATTCATAATTTGAGTGTGTACTTTAAATACGAATATCCCAGTTCGGAGGGAGCTAATGAATAAATTTTTCGAAAGTGTAATAATGGAGGCTAGGTACTGAAGTACTTAATTAACGGGGAGAAGTATATACTGAGTGAAAAAAATTGTGTATTGTAACTTAAAATATTCATTCTTTTCGATCATTTTTGAATGAATTCTCGTTTTTATGAGCTAATCCCGAATCCTAAGGACGTATTTGGGTATGAGTTAGTGCTCATCTGTGTGTAATCAAGTCCTTCAGTGCAATTATATACCATGGTGTAAAATCCTGGCCAGGCATAAAGCGTCCTAGACCTACATATCTGTGGGAGTAGGCACCTTATGAAATTTATTCGATAGTATGCACGACAAAAGAAGGCAATATATTTGCATACGTGTATCATATGATGAGTTTGTCTAATTATATTATGTGACTTTTGTCATTCCATTGAAGTATAATAAATGATCGTTGGCCGTGGCTGTAAAAACCTAATTTTCGTGTGTGTTCACGTATATTATTTCAGATAATGCCAAATCAGATGGCAAATGAAAATGTTCCCCCGCTTCCAGGGCTTACAGTGCCGTTACATTTGTTACCAAATCCTAGTCAACAGAGTTACCAAAATACGATTAGTTCGACCGCTCAACCATTATTCAGTTCGACTAACACTCAGCATTCCGTAAGTTTGAACTTAAATCCGTTGGCACCTACTTATGCCAGAACGGATTATGAAATGGAGCATGCGTCACAAAAGGCTAAATTAATGGCTGAATTCAAAAAGGCCATTGAAAATGTCATGGCATATGACATTAATTTAGCTGCTATCGTAACTGAGGACTACTTGAAAATATGCCAAAATATCTTGATCGAAAATCAAAGATCTGAAGCACATCGTCAAGTAGAACCTGTTAGTCAGGTAACAACGCAAAATTTTGGTCAGTCCGTATCAACGCAAATCTCCAGTTAGTCCACATTACCGCAAAATATCGGTTCGTCCGCTACGGTGAGTAAATCAACTTCAGCTCCCATGGAAGTTGATCTTACTCAAGAAACTACCCGACAACGTAACAAAAGAATTATGCAGGAGCATAATGCCGGTGTGTCCGCGACAAAATCAAAAACAACCCAAACCTCCAGTGTGTCCGCAACAAGATCATTTGCACAAGTAGTGCAATCGAAATCTTCGCAACCAAAAAAAACGTTAGTCATAATTGCGCAAGTTCCTGTTGATGAAAATCAAAATCAGCAGGAGCAACGAACAGTTACCGTAAGTCAACCACAAGCTGAAACCAAAGTACAACCTATGTGTGTCGTAGCTCCGCCAACTCCAAGTTATTGTCCGGTGACAAATCAAACGAGCTTGGATACGATCCAAGAAGAAACTTGGGAGGTCAAACAGGCGAGAGAAGAGTGTGAAGTCGCAAATGAAGAACGGCAGCGTTGGGAGAGTTCGGTCGCAAAGGCGCAGAGACAACGCCAAATACGCAAGGACCAGGTAATGGCCGAGAGGGTACAAAAGTGTTTAGAAGTGGACAGAGCCCATGAGTTGGAGCAACGTCAGAGAGATGAACAACAACAACAAATGCAGCAACAAAAAGAGCAGGAGGCAGAGGAAGAAAGACTATGAAATGAAGAAGAGAAAAACGTGTACAAGAAGCAAACAAACGTCGAATGCGGGAAATGATCGAGAGGAGAGATCAGGCATTCCAAGATGCGGAAGAAAGAGACCGTTTGATGGCAGAAAAAGAAAGGCACCTACCAATCCAACATCGTGGGAGGAATATCGGTACCCATTACTTGTCTTCGGAGCCATGGGGTGAGGATAATCATAATTATTATTTTTCAACCAAGGTTCATATTACTCCAGTTAAATTAACCGAGGAGACTGATTTCCGGCTATGGTATGATCAATTTAGTATGTATATTTCTCGTTTCGAATTTAAAAATGTTTTTGATATTAATAATCCTATTCGCTTAGAGGAAAATCAAACTCAGCTTAAAATTGACGCCCGAGCCACTCTGTGTGAATGGGTGGACAAAACTCATAGAAAATTAATTTTTGGTGAATCTGATCCTACGGTGTGTTTCCTCATAATTAAACATATGAAAGAACCAAAAGGTCGTGTGTGCGACACATACATAACTCAAATCTATCAGAAATCTTTTAATGCTAAAAATATAGAATTAAAAGAATGGCTGAAAGAATTTGAGACAATTTATTATAACGGTTGGTCCGAAGAACGAAAGCTCGAAGCTTTCCTAAATCATATGATAATTCCATTTCCGAATATTAGAATACAATGTAAAGATCGTAAACAGGTTGGTCCTAATGGTGAAATTCTGTGTGATATTACTTACAAACAAGCTAAAGGCATCGCATTAGAAGAAGAAATGTTATTAAAAGAACGAAATAATACCTATAAGTTAGATAAAGCTGCGGCTAAGGCAGCTAAATTTAATAATCTGAACTTTAAAAGAAAAAGACTTAGTGGCAATTTTAATAAGAAGTTTGATTTTGCAGGAGAAAGTAATGAAGCGAATAAGTTCGACCTAGCTACTCAAAAATGCTATAAGTGCAATAGGCGTGGTCATCTAGCGGTGGAATGTAAAGCCACCACTAGATTAGAGCCTATTAATGATTCTTCCGGTCAGTCCAAAACAAACAAAATATCCGGTCAGTTCCGCAACAAAGGTGAACGAAGGGAGAAACAACATAAGTCATATCATAAATCCAAGGGTTCACACAAGCACCATAAGAAAAGCAAACGACATGGTGCTTGTTCTACAAGAAGACGTTCGTTGTCATCCTCATCAACGTCAAGTTCCAGTTCATCCAAAAGTTCAAGTTCATCTAGGAGTCAGTCTCCAAACCCGAAAGGTAAAGCGATGGTTTTAAGAACCAAATCAAAATTTACTAAGTGTATGTATATTAATGAACAGCCGAGAAATGAAATTTGTTTTCTTAGTGATACAGGAGCTACAAATCACTTTGTGTCCGATCTTAAATTTATGAAAAATGTTCAAAAATTAAAGAAACTGAAAATCATTTCTTGTGCTAATAAAAATGAAGTTGCAAATTTATACGTAACCCATAAAGGTTCTATCTTTGTGAAAAATCTTAGTGGTAATACACTTGAGTTGAAAAATGTAAATTATTCTAAAGAAATAAGTGATAATCTATTTTCGTTGCATAAAATAACGAAACTAGATTACAATGCAATATTTACAAATACTGAGTGTAAAATAATAAATGGCAAAATTATTCTGTGTGGACATAAATTTCAAAATTATTGGATTATAGATTTAAAAATTAGTGAAAATAATGAAAAAGTCTGTGTGACAAAACAAAAAGAAGCTGTTAGTCAGCAACAAATAAATAAAGAGCATGGTTATGATCAAATTCATGATGTATGGTCAGAGTCAGAAAATGAAACTGTTAGTCAGGACAATGACCATGATCATGATTATATTTCAACTCAAGGGTATACGAATATTCAAAAACTTGATGATGAAGGTCTAGAAGAATTTCTAGATATTGGTGCTAATATTACAATCGAAGAATTAAAGAAAATAGATGAGTTCAATAAAGAAAGTATTTGTAAGAAGTTAGGTCTTCTTTATCATTTAAGACTTGGACATGTGTCAGTCGCATACTTAGAAAAAGCAAAGAAAACTTTTAAATTTCTCGAAAATATTAATTTTGCAGACGAAATTAAAGATTGTGAAGCATGTAATTTGGCAAAAATAACAAAACGTCCTCATAAAGCTGTGCGTGATGTCGCATCAAAACCTTTAGTAAGAGTTCATTCCGATCTAATTGGCCCAATAAAGCCAGTTGGAGTCTGGTAGAAAAGTTCTTACATAATAACTTTTACCGATGATTTTTCTAGATATACTGTGACATTCAGTATTAAAGATAAAACCTGTGTGGCTGAAACTTTTGTAGAATATTTAAAAGTAATGCCAGCAAATCTTGGTGATAGCTCAGCTAAAATTAATTATTTACGTATCGACGGTGGTCGAGAATATATGAGTGCGTCTATGAAGAAAATTATTGCAAATGAGGGTATCATTGTCGAGACTTGTCCTCCTGATACTCCTCAACTTAATGCTGTGGCAGAAAGAGTAAATCGAACTTTACTTATGAAAATTCGAGCTCTTTTCATTGATAGTGGTCTACCTATTGAGTTTTGGGAACTTGCATTAAACCAAGTTGTTCATATTCACAATAGGTTACTACCTCATAAAAAGTTAGGATTTAAAACCCCATATGAGTTACTTCGGAATAAAGTTCCTACAATTAAATATATTCATCAATTTGGCTGTGTGGCATACCGAAAAATACCTTATGAGAAACAAAATGTTAAAAAGTTAGAAGGCCGTGGAGAATTGTGTATTTTCATCGGATGTAATGCTGAATCGTGGCAACTTTTAAATCCAACAACAGGTAAATTACATAAATGTAGTGATGTTGAATTTTTAGAATCTGTAATGTTCAAAGATAAATTTCCGTTAGATTATTTTTCGAAAAATGGTTTCCCTACTTTTGATACTAATACTTGGGACGAAAATGAACAAGTCCCTGAAGTTGACTTTGCAGGAGATATTTTGGACAATTTAATCCAAAATAAAAATAGCTATAATAAACGTAATTTAGATGAAGAAATTGTCTATGTGTCCAAAAGTAAGAAAGTCAAATTCAGTGATACAACTTTCAGTAAGTCTAAAATTGAAAATGAGTTAGAAATAATTAATCCTAAAGATAAACCTGAAGTAATTGAAAAGAAGTATTTTTCTATGATGTGTAAATTAAATGAAGTACCTGAAAATTTAGATGATGTGTTCAAATGTAAAAATAAATCTGAGTGGTTAAAAGCAATAGATAAAGAATTAAAATCTATAAAAGATAGTGATACTTGGGATTATGTTAAAAGACCCAAGTATAGTAAAACAATTGATTCTAGGTGGATATTTGTTAGAAAAGTTGAAGGAAATGGTAATATTCTTTTTAAAGCGCGCTTAGTAAGTCGTGGCTATAAAGATAAAAATGTATATGATTATTCTGAAATATATGCTCCAACTTTAGGTATTGCTGAAGTCAGAGCTATATTAGCAATCGCAAATAAATTAAAGTGGGATGTTATACAAACTGATGTAGATGTAGCATTCCTTAATGGTGAACTTGAGAAAGATATTTACATGGAAATTCCTGATGGTGTTAATAAAACCGATGAGTTCAAACGCACACATGTATGTAAATTAAAGAAATCTTTGTATGGTCTTCGGGTTAGTCCCAAACACTGGCATGTTTGTTTCAAAAAGGCTATGTCCGACATGAGATTTATCATCCATGAAGGTCAAGCTAACATTTATTATTGGGAAAGAAATTCTTCCTTTGTGATAATTGTTGCGTATGTCGATGATATTCTTATTACCGGAAATAATAAAGATAAAATTTTAGAAACTCAACGTCGTTTAAATAAAGAATTTAAGCTTAAAATTATGGGTGAACCTAAAAAGTATTTAGGAATTGAAATTAATCGTAATAAAAATCAAAGAAAAATGTGTTTGTCACAAAAGCGTTTCATCGAGTCTATATTGTCTAAGTATGGCATGAAAGACTTTAAGGAGTGCGATACTCCTATGGTCACTAATCAAGCGGATCAAAAAGCTAAGTATGAACCTAAAATTGAAACAACGTTGAACTTAAAACATAATATTCCGTATCGAGAAGTAGTTGGTGCTCTTCTCTATTTAACTATGTTTACTCGACCTGATATTTCTTTCTGTGTGAATACATTAACTTGTAAATGTAGTAATTATGACATTTACGATTGAATTAAAGTTGAACGTGTGTTGAAATACTTAAAAAGAACTAAAGACCTTGGAATATACTTCGAAGTAATGGTCATAATTTCATTAGTTACAGTGATGCTTCTTTAGGCATGACTGATCCAGATGGTTTGTCCACATCAGGCTATTTAATTCAAATATTTGGTGATTCAATAGCTTGGGGTACCAAACGACAAAAATGTGTTGCTACCTCATCTATGGAAGCCGAATATATTGCGTTAAATCAAGCTAGTAAAGACGTAATATATTTATCAAATTTGTGTTCATAAATATTAAAACAAAAGGTTAGTCCTATAATTTTTGAAGATAATCAAGCTACTGTTGAAGCTGTAAAATCTGGTCAGTCCAAAGCATTAAGACACTTAGTGAAATTAAAATATAAGTATGTCTGTAAAGTATTTTCTCAAAAATTAGTTGATATAAAATGGATTCCTACAAAGGAACAATTGGCTGATATATTTACGAAAGCTCTTCCTCGACCATTATTCGGAAGCTTCCGTAACATAATTATGAATATTACTAATTGAATTATTCGATGTGTTCTTATTTAATAGCATTTCGAACATCTAATAATCGTATGTCGTTAAGACGTGGTGAATAAAAGCTCAAGAAATACGGTTAGTTCCACTTCGCTGAAAAAATTCCTGTTAGTCAACATTATAATTAACTACTGTAAAATTGATGTGTTCACTATTACCTAATAATGTTGTGATATGTACATATATATGTTGGTTGTGAATAAATTTAATGTCGTTTATTATTATTGCAACGACAAATTATTCCTTAGTGACAATTCTTCGATCAAATAATTCAAGAAATATTCAGCTGTGTGCTAGGTACGTAATTACCTTCAATAATTTTCTCTTAGTGACAACTTTCTCTACGTGAATACAAAGTTAATTCGATAGCCTACGAAATTCAATGATGGCAGAATATTCAAGATGTCGACTACGATGAGTACCAGGAGGGAGTGTTAGAATTCCAGCTATATATGATGGTCCTATCTCGTCTCCACCTTGGTACACTCTACAGTTAATAATACGTACTATAATATTTCTGTGTAACCTCACGTAATCATATAAACTCTGTATGTCAGGAACTCACATTAAGATGAGTTCACTTCTGTTCTGTATCTCGTATGGTGAACATACAAAATATATTCTTCTCGTGATTAATTACTGTTTTATTGAATCCTCCAATATTTTCATTTTATGCCTGATTGATTGATAATTTGGACATATTTATGGTTTACTTATCTGTGAATTGTTACTGCGTAGCAGCATTGGGTACTACTCACTGGTCTTATAAATAAAAGCCACTTCTATAGTGCTATCACGTGACCACAGCTACAGATATATTTGGCTATATGTATATTTGCATCTAACTTAAAATCATTTTGTTGTTCATAATTAAGGCTGTGATTTCTATACTAGTGATGTTCAATATTGATAAAAAATAGTATCAATAATTTGGTGTCAAGTATCGATAATTATCGATACTTCTAATGAGTTGAGTTTTCGTAACTTTGATTTGTTTCAAGTGTTATGGGTGTTTCAAATTCATTTTCAATGAAGTAATTCACTGCTGTCAATTTTGTTGTGGTGGAAGATAATAAGGAGCAACCGCAAAGTAAGGGTTCTCCACCAAACTCTCCACCACAAACTCCGCCTCCAAAATTTGAGTCAGAAATCATAATCACATCAGAATATTTGATATTTGATATCTCATCTATAATGGAATCAGATATCGATACTTTTCAATACTCAGACCTGATTAATCGGCCATCACTATTCTATGCTTTTGCATTTTTTTTAGCACTATCTATTGGGAATATTGATGTTACTTTTGAAAATAATGAAATTCTGATAAAATGAGCCAGACTTATTTGAGCATATTTTGCTTATTATGAAGAATATTGGAATATTTTACTCATTTTACCTGATTAGAGGAATATTTTTCAAATTAATACTTTTTTGTTCACGAAAAACCCAACAACTTCAGTTTTGAAGCAACCTCTATGAGAACAAAAAAGTACAAACATATTTTTTACACCAAAAAAAGAAAAAAAGAAAAGGATCTGAAAGAGAAAAAATGCTGCAAACAAGATTTTTTTGGATATTTTTGGATAATATTTGAGAATATTTGAGAATATTTGGGAATATTTTCCCTTTTAAGGGAATATTTTTGCTTGCCATGTCAAGAACAGATTTAAGAGCTTTTTTTTTGCCTTTTCAGGGATTATAAATCATAACCTTATTCATATCAATTAGGTTAATTCATAATCTTAAATTGGGAAGGCTTTACAAGGAGCGCTAAATTTGGCTTGTTTTATCACAGGCTGAAAACATGAAGATGCATTTTTCCCATGTATTTTTCCATGAGAAAAGAAAAGAGTTTGAACTGATTTTCTGAGAATGGAAAGACTAAAATATCGATGATCTCTAATCATCAGAGGATAATATTCAAATCCTACCAAATTGTTACCATAAAAACTCATTTTTAAAAGAAATTTTCACATTACAAGATCCATACATTTATACTTATTTTAATCCATTATCCTGTTTTTGGCTGATAACTCTTTTCTACCAGAGTGAGTATCTTTTGCCTCCATTTTCCCACATAAAAACCACTTCTGTAACGCTGTCACATGACCATAGTTACAGATATATTTGGCTATGAGTATATTTGAGTCTAACTTGAAATCATTTTTTTCTTCATATCATATCAACACACCTGGGTAATTCAACGGTTCAATAAGTGCTCAAAGCCTATACCGTTGAAAATTCTAGAACAGGTTTACTCATTATTTACGTCAAAAGAAGACATAAATGAGTAATATTAACTTCACAGAATTATTGTACGAGTAGAAATTGTTTTTACGAATGCAGCCATTAAATGTACAACAAAAATACATACAATATTATCTATTACTTGCTTTCCGATTCGTTATTTCATAAACAAACCTGTAGATACTTATACATATAATATTTAGATCAAGAAAAACACCTACGTTCTAAAAATTAAATTTACTTCATTCCCAGCGAAACCAGCGTCTACGAATCAATAATTGTTATCATAAAAATAGCATAAACAATGACTAAATTTGTTCACGACTTTCAGGGAAAAAATTAATGTTAAGGAAAATTGAAACACATTTCCAAGCGGTGAATAATGCTTCGTCACAAAAAAAATTAACCCAGCCACTGAACAGAATAAGAAAAATTTCCTACTCAAAACCACACTACTGAAACCTCAACTAAAGTTCAAACCTTCTTTCGAAATTATTTTGCAATCTATATTTCTATAAAACACTATAATCCATTCAGAATAATTTTTAATATTTTAGAAAGACAATATGTTATGCTCTACTAAACTATAGCTGTGTCAAATGTGTGGTTGGATTAGAAAACAGCTCGCACACAAAATCCCGTTTTTTTAAATTCTATCGTAAGTTTTTTACTCGTCCGATCCGAGCTTTGCTTACATAAATAATTGTTTTTACACATCTGAGAATTTAACAAAAAAACTTTTTTTACGAATGAGAAGCCCAAAGAAAGAAAACAAAGCCCCTCTTAAAATTATACTGAGAATGGCTCCTCAAAACAAGGTCGTCACAGCTCCCCTGCGTTAAACAAAGAAAAAATAGAAAATTCTTTGATTTGTTAAATACTTTGAGATTTGTTCATTTTTTTCAAGCTTAATAAAGAGATTAGTTTGTTCGATAATATTACACTAACTTACGCAAAATCAATTTTTGATTTTGTAAGGAAAAAATAGGTAATTTTGCGGATTTAAAATTCAATTTTTATTTTTCAAGGCGAAAAGATAAAGAAATAGAAAAAATAACATTGATCAAGTTTCCAATTTTCAGATTTTGTTTTTTAGTTTGTTTTAAAGATTTTTTGCGGAAACAAAATATAAGATCGCTAAATCAATTTTCAATTTTTCAACAGTCGATTACTGATCAAATAATTGATTATTTTATTTTCGATTAAATCAATTAAAATCAATCGAAAAATTTTGAAAAATTGACACCACTACATACCTATACTTGACTATCCACCCTTTAATAAAATTACATACCTACATCTAATTTTTTCACTTTACATTTTTCCTCCCAATAACGGACACCTCCAAATAGTGTACAAAATGCTTGGTTCTGGTTGTGTCCATTATTGGGATCTGAAGTCAAAGTAGTTTCCCTCTGATGGCCCATTCGTCAAATATATCATTGTTTTTAGCCTCTGAAAACATACACAATCAAAGATTTCAAACACAATTGCACAAAAACCATAAGTGGTAGAAAGCTGAAATTTTTAGGAGACACCTACATAGGTTATCTGAAGATTCCCTGAAATTTTTGTTGAAATAGAACATTTATTTCTCAAGATACTCCTGAATCTTTGTTCAAATCCTGTGATTTTAATGATAAGAATTCTATCAAATTAGCGATATGTTAAGAAATAAATGTACGATTTCGTCAAAAATTTTAGGGAATCTTTAGATAACCTATGTTGAAGCCCCCTAAAAATTTCAGCTTTCTAACACTAACAGTTTTTGTGTAATTGCTTTCAATAACTTTGACTTGGTATATTTTTTTCAATGTTAAAAAACTGCTCAAAATCCTGAAATCAACAGCACTAGTGGCACAGTCTAGTGGAGGCTTTAGATCCCAATTGGAACATTTCACTGTATTTGCTTTTACAGCACGCGGCATAAACAAAATATTTTATTTCCGTTGTTTAATACTGATAGCAAATTACACTGGTTTGAAGTTTCTGTTGCTGCTGGTTATGTCGGTATAGCCTTACCCAAAGACTTGAGGTATTCTTGGGTGTGTTTAAATTTTCTATTAAAAAAACATACATTAGGTCAAATGTTTGTTGGCTGAACGCAGAAATGATTTTCATCGTAAGAAAAGTCCTTATCAAATTTAATATACAAGTCATTTCATTCCCTGAAAAAGTAGGTTCGTCAAATTTAGCTCCATAAATCACTACACAGCGCACATAAGATGGAGTGTTCCCTTTAATTCTATATTAATTACATTGAAATTGAAGTTTCAAAAACAAGTGCGAGAGAACCGTTGCTTTTAGAAAACAGAAATTTTGCAGAGACATTGCCACATATTAGCTCGATATTCTGTGAAAATTTAATCAAAATTGTACGTTTGGTTATGAAGATATCATCAAAATTATGTCAAATTAAATGATTCAAATTATATGAACTCAATCAATTCTCAAGAACCGAAAATAGAATTCAGCTGAAATTTCAATGAATCACTTTGATGCGTTAGCTAAAGAATCTGTGAAAATTTGGATGAAATTGTATGTAGGGTTTGAGACATATCACTGAAATTTTTCAACTAGATTTGAATCACAGAACCCAAACATAATTTCAGTAACATCTTTCAATTCAAGTGTGCAATTTCATCCAAATTTTCAGATTCCCAAGCTAACGAATCAAAATGATTCTTCAAAATTTCAGCTCAATCCTAGGTTTTGTTCTCAAAAATTGATTGAGTTCATATATGATTTGAATCATTTAATCTAACACAATTTCAGCGATATCTTCAAAACCAAAACGTACAATTTTAAAGAAATTTTCACAGAATCTTAACCTAATATGATGACAATATCTCTGCAAAATTTCAGCTTTAACTAAAAGCAACGGTTCTTTCATAATAATTCTCAATAACATTTAATACAATGGAATTAAATTGAAATTCTGGGAATACCAATATCATAGGGCGGTGTGGTAGCAAAATGTGGAAGTAACTGACATGGTACAGAAATTTTATTGATAAGACGAGGAGTGAAAATGACTTGTATGTTCAATATGGACTTTGGTCGTAAGACACAAATTGCTGTTTCTGATGACGTAGGCTATTTTCACAAGCAGGTCTTAAATTCACTGGAGAAAACATTCAATGAAAAATACACACAATATTTAATTGGCTAGATTCGATATTAAAGTCTATTTCCACGCCAGATAGCTTTATTAGAAAATTTCACGTTTGAAAATTTCATATTCTGAAAGAAGTATAATTCGTAGTCTAATTCGTCTAAATTTTTTTTCCTATTTAGGCCCTCAACGAATAATGTAATGAATAATAAAGAAGAATCGCCACAC
Source organism: Ericerus pela (assembly GCA_011428145.1). Lineage (NCBI taxonomy): Eukaryota > Metazoa > Arthropoda > Insecta > Hemiptera > Coccidae > Ericerus > Ericerus pela. The sequence goes on from WOFM01000481.1 coordinate 672,617, forward strand.
AATTTACCAACTAACCAAATAACCAAGCTACACTTTGGTCAATGTCTACGTTCAACGCAACGAAAATTGCCACGAAGAACGTAAATGAAAAAGAAGAAAAATCCTCCCCACCATTAAATTTAATAATAAAATTGAATATTCTCGGTTCACCCAGACCCAAGTTACCGTAATTATACTTCCTCGACGTTCTCGTTTTCCTCATCTCATCGATGAAACACTGACCTGCACTCAAAGCCCAAAAAAAAAACCAATATCCCCACCCTCAATATCGTTTTCGAAACCAAAATGGAGTCAATTATTTCAAACTAGAAAACAGCACTATTCCTTCTCCTCTCGGACTACCATACGTCTATGAATCTGTCTCTTAGTCTATAAGAGTAGTATGACGGAAAATATAGTTCGATATTTTGTTCAATTTCATAACACAAAATATTAATACCGAATTCTCATTCACAAACAGTCTCTTTCTTTAAATTTGTATGTATCGAACTAAAAAAGGCTTGGATTTTTTAGAAAAATCATAACAGCAGCAACAATAACAATAACGTTTATGTGTACAGGAAAAACAAATGATCTGAACTTTCTTAATCGAATAGAACAAAAAAAAAGAAACACGCATATATAAAAAGCACGTTTCGTAAAAAAAAAAAAAAAAACTAGTATAAATGAAAAATAAGGAAAAACTAGATTTCATTTACGTTATTAGCTCCTAGAAAAGACATAATCTGAAGTGGGGCGTGAGAACGGGAGAGAGGAGAAGCGGGATACAATCAGAAGAGAACCGAGAACCGTGTGTGAGGCAGCGCCACAAACCGAATATACCAGTCAGTAAATGAAAATAATGAAATACATGCACTCAGGATACACACCACACACTAATACACACTGATATTATTTTATTGTACCTACACGCGCATCTCAAGAAGTGAGACAGAGACAGAGACAGAGAGAAATAGAGATAAACAGAAACAGACAGAGAAGGAATAAAATGTCAGCGCATAAATATACCCTTCTTAATTTCTTGCGGCTTTTCCTTCGTTCAGCAGCAACATCAACACTCAACTCACTGAACTCAAGCAACCCGAACATCCAAATTACAGGAATATGTTCTCAAAAAAACTTGCATTGAAATAGAAACAGTTCTCTGCATCTGCTGATTAAACCCGCGCGCGGGCGCGCGCGCGCACGCACGCACGCACACACACACACACACACACACACATATACAAACGTACACACGTACATATTTTTTTCAACACCTTTCGTTCTTCTACACTTACACCCTAAACTCACAATTTTAATACCTTCGAAATTTTTTTACCCCAAATTTACATTGTTTTCTTCATTTTCATTCAACGCATTTTTTTTTTTCGGTAAAGAACAGGAGGCGTGGTTAGGCGGGTAACAAAAGGAAGAAACGTGAAATCTATTCGCGTGAGGATGGGAAAATTTTCATGAAATTCAGCCATTCTGGCGCAGCGCTGAAGGGAAGGGAGAGAAAATCCACCAAAAACAAAGAGATGCTAAATATGAGAAATTGTAAAATCGTAATAAAATATGAATTTAAAACGAAATATTTTTTTACTGTTCTCCTTCGTCACATATCATCATCGTAAACTATACCACCTACAAAAGGAGCCAGAAAAAGTTAGAATATCAATAACTGATTGATTAGCAGATATTTGTATACAAGCATATTATTACAATACGGATGTAGGTAAATAAAAGAAATATTAACTTTTTCAGTGGCTTACCTCTCCGTGAATGTCATTACTTCGTCCATCTGGCGTATTTTCTGGCAAAATATACAACCGTAAACTAGCCAAAGCTTGATCGCAACTTTTATCCTCCCACAACAATCGTAATTCACCGATACAAATCAAATCCGAATCGTTCCATAATTTCACGAAAAAGAATTCATTTATTGCGAGAATATTGGTTACGTTATTTTTCGTGTATTTGAATGCCTTGAAAAACGTATAAGGTCCTCGACTAGCACAAGGAGCACCGATTAACTTAAAATTATGTCCCATTTTGTTAACAATATCCTCCTATAAATTCACGAAAATTTACCCATTGATTTCATTTTCTGTTTCTCTCTTTCAAACGCGTGATTAGGGCCGTATATTATGTTGATAACAAATAATTTTTACCCAAAACTGCAATAAATCGATGCACTATTTTTAAACTTTACAAAGGGTACAAAATTGGTACGAAAATTGAAAGAAACTTTATCTGTCGCATTCATTATCAATGACTCGATCAAAAAAAAACAAATCGACGATATTAATTAATTGGGCCGAATAAGAAAAAACAACTCATGAACACCTAAATTCCGAAAAATATCAATTTAAATTGAAAATTTCAGTCACCATCGAAAAATAAGCGGTTAAACAACTGAATATTATAGAGTAAAGTTCTAAATCACTTACAATAATTTATAATTACACACTTCCACAATTTTATTTTTTTTTTATGTATTTGTATGAGAATTAACAAACAAAAATAATTGCTTGAAACGTCACTGGCACTATACAGAACTCAAGATCGTTTGAGAGAAAGGGTGGTCATTTTAGTTGTGAATTTGAGATTCTCTTTTCTATAGATAAGAGAAAAAATTCAAACAAGACCAGACTCCACATTTTGTTGGGATACGATTCCCTCACTACCTCACGAACATACAACTGTACATTAATCAACACTGCGTGTAACACTTATAACATTTACTCTTTTTACATGTGGCGACACTGATCGCCAGCATAATATTTTTTCCGCCACTGCTCGACGGAGAATGTTCTCCGCTCGTCAGTCGTTATACCAAAGTCGTAAATAAATCTTTTTATTGATACATGTCCGTGCTTTATTTTCGTTGGATGCAAAGATTGAAACTCACCTCAACATGGTAGCCAGAGCTGCGGACCAACGGAAATAAGTACGTAGAATAAAAAGTGCGTTCATAATAATCGTGGAATTAATCGAAAAAGTGAAAATTCGTGTGTAATGATAAAATAAAAAGTTCATTTTGTGTAAAACCTCCGCGCAAAGTGGATGGAAAATTGAAAATTTAAAAGTTTAAAGTTCGTGTCCAGTGATCGAAAGAAGTATCCTGGAAGAACGGGGAAACGGTGAATCGAATGAAAACTTCAGCGAAATCGTGGGCACCAAGTAAAACGTCGAAGTCAAAAGTTTGGCGCAAGCAGATCAGGTACGAGAGAATCCTGTGGTTTGGAAAACCGGCTTGCAGAGTTAAGAACGGGTGGCAACTTTTCGTGCTGTGTTCCGGAGAAGAAGTCTAAATCGAGAAAGTCAAAGTCCTGGAAGCAGCAGAGTTAGTAGTCGAAGTCAATATCGAGCCAAAGGACCAAGGAAACAGAAGAACAACGAAAACCGAGTAAAGATAAGTAAAAATTTAGAATAATTAATTGGTAATTGGTGTGATTTTGCCCTAAAATTCGTAATAAAAACTTAAAAAATTCGTTAAAGTAAAGTAAAACGTTCGAAATATTTTCCTGTTGACTCTCAACCAAAATTAGAGGAAAGTTGAAACTTGAAAGATTCATTGGTAACCTTTCAGGCTTTATCTCGTTGGTTGAAATTGGTCGAAATAGGAAAATATTTAGTGAAGAAGATATATTTCAAACAACAATAGAAAATTATTAAACATCTTTGACTTTGAGTGACAGTTTATTCCTGCCCGAAATCTGTATAAATCTTTTCAATTTAACAACAGATAACGAATTATTTCTTTTCAGCTTCAACTTATTATTTTTTTTGTTGAATAATTTCGCATTGAATATTAATTTACGTTTTGACCTGTTCTGCAGAATTGTTTTTCGACCCGGAACTAAACCAAAAAGACTTAGTAATTTTTCGAGGCAAAGACACTTTGGAGGTGAATACGAAAAGACAATTCGAATCTAAAACGAACTGAAAACAACGGCGGAGAGATCGACTCATCGTCAGCAGCAGATAGCGTGAGATTTAGATATAAAATCGCATATTAATTATTAAAACTTATAATATAATATTTGACTTTGCATTCCCGATCGAGCGGTTGAGACCGTGTTTGCATAATCGTGCGGCTAAGACCGTGTTACCCCTTAGTATTAAGCTCTCGTGTTTCTGAGGTAGGGAAAATAAGCCCTAAACGTAATAAATAAACAAAATGTCACGTTTTGACTCAAAAAAGGTCTTCGACGGAAGAAACTATGACGCCTGGAGAACCATGATGGTCTCCACACTTTACGCAGAAGGCCTATACCCGATAATGCACGACACAGAAACGGAAGTACTTTTTTTGGGATTAGATTTAAATAATTTTTTAAACCCCGAGTCTAGTAATGCTAACCCTGCAACCCGGATGACATATTTCCGCAATCAGGAAAAGGGAAAGGCTCTCATATATCAAGGGTTAAACAACGAATTAATAGAAAGAGTAAAGGATCTAAAAACCATAAATCAAATTTTGAAAGTACTTGACGAGAGATATAAGAGCTGTACTCAGGTCACGTACATAAACGCCAAACAAGCATTTCAAAGACTAAAATTTCATAGCGATGGGAACATGAGAAGCTACTTAGACGTCTTCTCGAGGGCAGCCCAAAAAATAAGGGATTGTGGGAAGAATCTGGATAGACAGGAAGAGATAGAACAACTTCTAATCTCATTAAACATGGACTACGATATGACAAGGCTGGAGTTTAATACATTAAGTCAGGACCAGAAAACAATTGAAACACTCCACGCCATGTTAATCGAAAGGTCGGACAGGCTGTACGATGAAAAAAAGTACAAATATAATAATAATAAATTTAGAAACTCCACAAATAATAATAGAAATCAAAAATTCCAATATGGAGGAAGTTATAATAGGTATAATTACCCGAATAGAACCCAAAATGTAAATCAAGGAAACCCGAAGTACAATAATAATCAACAGAAAGAAATGTCTAATAATAATAACAGTAATGAAAATAAAAAATATGAAAATAGTCAAAACAATAATACTTTGCCAAGTTCGAACACGATAGTTTGTTTCAAGTGCCATGGCAAAGGGCACATAGCCAAAGTATGTCCGTCAAATAAAGAGGGTGCAATACCCCAAAATAAATTAGATGGTCCTGCACAAAATACAAGATACGGACGAAACAACACTAATAATAATAATAGTAAAAATAAAAAAGAAAACGACGTTCAATGGTCAATGATGATCAGATACAAAAATCAGGAATCGAATAATAATAAGAATTTAATAAACTTAATAACGTCAAATGACACAAAAAAAGAGCCAGACTCGAACTATGTCCCCTTGACCAAAAGAATAATGCTAGACGGTGGAGCTGTTGCTCACGTTATATCAGACCTGTCGAAACTGTCAAATCCTATAATGCTTGAAAAACCAATTGAACTGGAATGTGCCATCCAGGATACCCTCTTAATAGCAACCCACATAGGGACCATGTTCATTAGAGTAGAAAACTCCGAAAGAGAACAAAAAGTCATAAGACTAAAAAACGTACACTATGTCCCATCTCTAAACGTAGACCTGATGTCAGGAATAAAAATAACTGAAAATAGGGCACTGGGAATTGATCAAAACTTCTCAGCGGCGCATATATATGTTAGAGGCACAAACGAAGTACTCTTCTCAGCCCCTAAAATAAAGGGGGTATACATGGTCAAGTACGAAATAGTGCCGGAATCCACAGTCAACTTAATAGACAATGAAAGCGAGATAGATAAAATATGTCCTTACAAAAATGAATCAAATAAATTGGCATGTATGCCTAACATAAATTCCCAAGACGAATGGATGGAATACGAAATAGAGGAAGAGATAATTGAGGAAAGTCAGGAGGAAGGTGAGAATAACAGGGAAAACGAAACTAATAATGTCGAGAATAATAATACTATAATAAATCAAGATCATGATAAAACAAATGATCAAACCCAAAATAGGGAAACAATAGAGGAAAATAAAGAGACGAATCAGGACATGAACACAATTTCTGATAATAACGAAGTAGACCCCGAAACTACCAATAATAATCAAGAATCGACCGAAAGTAAAGGGGATTCTAAAATAGAAAAAAATATGATATGGCACAGAAGGCTGGGACATCTTTCGGGAAAAAACTTAAAAAATCTAATCAAAGTATCCAGAGGTATTCCGAACGGAATAACATTCCGAGATGATGAGTTCAGTTTGTGCGAAATATGTGTGAAGGCGAATTCTAAGAGACTAGGACACAATAGCACTAGATCTCGACCTGATAGAAAATTGGAACTCATTTCATCGGATACGATGGGCCCCTTTTCACCGGGTATATACGGTGAGAAGTATGTACTGATATTTGTAGACCATGCCACTAAATACACCTTCGTCTCCACCATAGAGAAAAAATCAATGGTGTGTGAGGAATTTAAGAAACTATATATGAAACTCAAAACAAAATTTCCGGACTACCCAATTGCCACACTAAGATGTGACAACGCAAAAGAATATTTAGATTCTAATATGAGAACATTTTGCGAGGAAAACGGCGTGAGTCTCGAGCCTGTGGTCCCGTACTCACCAGAACTAAATGCAATGGCTGAGAGACAGAACCAGACAATAATGGCTAGAACGAGAGCGATGCTGTTTGATTCCGAATTGGATTTCAGTTTTTGGTCATTGGCAGTTCTAACGGCGGTATATGTCATAAATAGGAGCCCAACGAGGGCAAATAAAGAAAACAAAACACCTTTCGAAATGCTTTACGGCATAAAGCCGGATTTATCAAACATGAGAGTTTTCGGGTCTCTGGCCTATAGACATATTCCTATGGAAGTTCGCCAACAACAAGCCACAAAAAGCAAAAAAGAAGAAAACGAACCCTGAACATCCAAAACTCACACAAAGGGCAGACAAGGGTGTATTCGTGGGATACACAAGCAGTGGTTATTGCATAAGAGACCCAATAAATGACAAATCACATGTAACTTGTGACGTCAGATTCGATGAGATGAGGAACATAATAAACATCGATAAAATTAATAATAATACAATACAAAAACCACTAATATTAAATTTATGTAAACAAAGAGATAGGTACTATATAGAGGACCACATCCCTCAAAAATGGGAGGATGTGGAAAATAATCAATTCAAAACAGAATGGCAAAAAGCCATAACGGACGAGATGAGATCCATGTCTGATATGGGTGTATGGGAGGTCGTTCCCAAGGAAAAAAATGTGAGACTGGTAGATACCAAGTGGTGTTTCACCACAAAACCCGATAACCAAGGCATCCACAGACCAAAAGCTAGATTGGTTGCAAGGGGTTTTAAGGACCTAACTCATTACTCCTTAACTGAAACGTACGCCCCGGTAATACAGTATTGGCTAATAAGATGGACACTATCCATCACAAATAAATACAATTTAAATATTACACAATTCGACATAAAAACGGCCTTTTTAAACTCCGAAATAAAATACCCCATATATATATCAAATCCAAAAGGGTGCCGACTAGGGGAAAATAACTGCTTAAGACTGATCAAGTCAATATATGGACTAAAGACGTCTTCTAAAAGCTGGTATGACTTATTGAATTCGACAATAATACAAGCGGGATTCATCCAATCAAAAATAGATAGATGCTTATATACAAAGCAAAATAGCAATGGTGAAATGGCGTTTCTAATAGTATACGTGGATGACATGTTGTTGGCTAGCAACCACGACGAGTGGACACGGAACTTAATAGATGCCTTTAACAAAAATTTCACACTAAAAATAGAAACGAATCCAACATTTTTTGTCGGGTTTGAAATAAGTCGAGATATCCCAAGGAAGCAAATAATCTTAACGCAACATAGGTACATAGATAAAATTTTACGTAAGTTCGGTATGACGGAGTGTAATCCGACAACCACACCTATGGAAACAGGCCTAAAAATAAGTAAGCCAACAAACGGTACTGATGACACCGAATATAGGGCAATGATAGGGAATTTGCTATATGTAGCGAGACTGACCCGCCCGGACATTGCGTTCGCCGTCAATTATCTGTCACGATTTCAAAAATCCTCTAATAGTGAAACAAAAAATTATGTCCGCCGCATTATTAGATACCTGAAGACAACGAGAGAATACTCTCTTGTTTTTCACTCTGACCAAATAAAAACTAAAGCATTTGTCGATGCGTCGTATGCACCCGACGTAGACGATTCACCCATATTAATAGAAAACCTGGAGAAAGGGTGCTCCACCACAGGCTATATGATTTTCACAAACGGAGACTTGTTGAACTGGGCCGTTCATCGGCAAAACTTAGTTGCAACCTCGTCAACTGCAGCTGAATTAATTGCGTTAAATGACGCACTTGACGACATATACGTGATCTGGAGACTAACTGAGAGCGTTTTTTCTGTAACCGACTCAGTGCAGGTGTATGAGGATAATATATCCGCATCACGCATTGCATCTGGGGGAGGCCAGAAACGCTCCAGGTCTTTAGCGATCAAATGTTACGCAGTTTTGGAAGCATTCCAAAATAAGTTGATTACGTTTAACGATATTAGGTCATCCGACCAAGTTGCAGATATTTTAACGAAGGCACTTGATCGGAAAACGTACCAAAATATTGTCTCGAAAATACTCCGAACAAGTCAACCTTTCGGCCATTAGTCTTAATTGACTCAACCCGCAAAATTTTTTTTCGTTTTTGGTTTTGGACTGCGGATGGGCGTCGGTCTTTTAGCGCCTATCGTAAACCGAGCAGTCCATACTTCGTTTCACCACTCATTTCACAATTTTTTTTCAATAGGTTCCCCGTCGCTGCTCTGCCTCTCTTATTGGCATCAGTATCCCCTAATATATACCATTGATTCCAACAATAGCAAATTTATATAAAACCACACAATTAATTATAAGGATATACACATAAATATATAATAATGTTATCTCCATACAGCTGACGATGAGGAGACATTGATCTCTCCGACGTGTTTTTTATATACATATATATGTTAATTAGAAAATCACACTATATTTATAAGATGTGACACTAGAACATAAGGTTCAAAATATACCTCATGTTAACATTTACACGATTTAGTTAAGATATGAACGCATAAACATTTATTAGACAATAACATACTAGTCAACGACACACAAATTTTTTAATAATCATTTTATTTACCATTTTTTTACCAGTTTTTATAGCAACTTTATATGACAATTACATGTAATAATTTTGACTGCTTTTGCTTATTTATTATTTTTAATTTTTTTGTTGTTTGGTACATGCAATATGTAACATCTATTCGCCCATACGTTCGTTCGTCCGTTTTGAATCGCAGGGGGGTGTTGGGATACGATTCCCTCACTACCTCACGAACATACAACTGTACATTAATCAACACTGCGTGTAACACTTATAACATTTACTCTTTTTACATGTGGCGACACTGATCGCCAGCATAATATTTTTTCCGCCACTGCTCGACGGAGAATGTTCTCCGCTCGTCAGTCGTTATACCAAAGTCGTAAATAAATCTTTTTATTGATACATGTCCGTGCTTTATTTTCGTTGGATGCAAAGATTGAAACTCACCTCAACACATTTATCATTTTATTTCGAAAGTTAGATAAAAAATTTCAATTCGTTTCTTAAATATTCTGCAACAACGCGAAAGAGAAGGACATTCATCGAACCTAATTTGGTGATGAATTTCGACTTCGACCTTTATTTTGACTGAATTACTCATTTCTATTTTCCAAACCAATAAGACCATAGGGAACAAAGAGCAAAGATGACTTCATTCCTTTAACTTGCATTTTTTTCTGCGGAAAAGTGTTATAAAAATTTGATAAGATGAACGTAAGTAACGTTAAATACAACGAAATACTGAGAATACGTATTACTGAGTTGACGTCACAAGGAGCATCCTAGTTAATGGTCGCCTCTTTATTCCTGCATTCCGGCAACAAGCAACGCAGTAACTTTGGACATTTCCGTTCCCCGCCTAAGTAAACAAAAAAAGGTCAACGGCAAAGCTACATCCTAGTTCTTCTGGAAGATCTTTTTTTTCAACCGATTTGTTTGGTTCGAAAATTTCGAAATCTATAAATATTTAAAATAAAGCCTTTTCATGAGAGCGTGAGAGGAAATTTTACCAAAGTGTAAGAAAAATAAAACGTAAATTAGGTACTCTACGTTTAAATAGCGAATGCTTTATCGTTGTATGTTTTTAAATGCCCGTTTTGAAATTTCCTGTTCCAGAGAATTTGATAGACGAAAGTTTACGCCAATGGTAGCTATGTAATTTATGTCTTCGTTCTCAATCCTTCGATTTGGAGGGGGACACATACAGAGTCCTAAAAATGGTTTCTTTTTATTTCGCTTTTTTGATTGAGTAATTTGCAATCAATGGGGAGAAACTTTTTAAAATTATTTTCGAATAATCCATATCCGTAACTTTCTCTAAAATATTTCAAAAAGTAATTTTTTCCGCAGAAAATTTTATGCGAAAATTATCCGTTTATTTACTCTAAATCAGTTTAAGCAATAGAATTTGGAAAACGAGGGGGTCTCATTTCACTAAATTAAAATCGCGTAAATTGATTTTGTTTATATTCGACATTTTTTGAAATACCTGTTTTTCATTATGAATATTGTAATCGGGAATTCTGGAAGAAAATGTGAGTTGGTCCAGAGGAGAATACCGACGGCTGTGAGGTCTGATTATTTTATGGGAACTATGAGAGCTGGTAATGATGATTCTGAGAGTTAATAAATGATAGATTGCATGCTAAATCAGATATTGAAAGTACTCTTCATTGATATCTAATCCTGTTGAAGTAAAAGAAAATCTAACTAATTAAATTTAATTTAATATTTCACTTTTGATATAATTATTTGAGCTTATTATTTTATTTATTTAAATTTATTTTTCACACGTTACGGGCATTGGATTTTCCTAGTGGATCCAATAATGACTGCTGTTTAATCATTTTAGAAATAGCTTGGTGAATCAATTTTTGACGCACACAGAGCGTAGAGATAATTTTTGTTGAATGCGTCAAAAACTGACTCACTTCATTGGCAAAAATAATTTTTTCCTGAAAAATAAAAATTTAAACAGAATTCAAGTCACGTTAAAATTAAATATGGCTTACATATAGAACGAGGAGGGGGAATATAACAGTACCTGTAGAATATAAGTTTCCACTTGTGTCCCTTAGCGTATCATTATTCTCTCTTTTCTATTATTTTTTTTTTTTTCACAAAATCAAATGAAAAATATATTTCTTGAATTATTGTTTCTTGGTGGGTGTGATTTCAACCTCCTTGGGTCCCTAGGAATGCACCAATAAATAAACGTAATAAACTTAATTTTTAAACTAGAATGAAATCTACATTATAAAATGCAATACCAATTTTTTTATATTTATCAGCGTTTCTTGTAACATTCGCAACATTTTAATTTTGAAAAAAACTGCTCTTCTCTCACTTCACAATTTCTCATCCACTATTTAAGTTGCCAAACTATGATTTGTACTATTAAAGAAAGAGAAAATTTGCTTGAGCTCTCTAACAAAGTTTATTTTTTTATCGCCAATATTTTCTCACAAATCAGACATAAAAACTGCAAATTGAATTGTCATTTTTTAATTTTTCATTCATTTATTTTAAAAATTAGTGACGGCAGAAGAAAATTTTCAACGACAACCTGCCTAATTCGTTAACAACAATTTCATTTCCACCATCAGATTCCAAATAAAACGAATTAATCACAAGATAATGGCAAGAGAAAATACAAAAACAAAACTGAGTGCTCTGCCTATTGTTACAAATAGGTACATATCATTATAGAAAACGTACAACTCAATTTTTTAGGACAAAATTCAACAAAAATTATTAAGACAAAATTCAACAAATATTATTAAGACCAAATTCAACAAACATTATTAAGATATAAAATTCAACGAAAGTTACTCAGATAACATTCAAGGCGCATGCGAAAACTACAAATGTTTTGTTGTTTCCTAGGATATATATATGATGGAGAAGACAGAATAGTGGTTTTGGTGTTGGATCTATGAATAACACTACCAACTAAAAATCTGACTGAAAAAAAAAATTGCCACATACATTTTTTTTATAAACACTGGCGTACATATTACCCCATTCTGGAGAATCCGATTGTTCTGATTAATTGATGAGGGGTAATTTGTACGCCAATGTACACATGCTCCATGTAGATGTCAACAACAGTTGATCCCATTATAAAACAGCAACATGTCATCTCCATCATATATATACTTGAAGATTGTTTCCATCCTAACAATGAACTGATCAGTGTTGCCCAGCCAGTATAAGCCAAAGTGCCATGATGCGGTGTTGCAAGGCTTGCATATATATATATATATATAGTGCTTTCTACATAATATTTGGCATGGAATGTAGCATTCATATGTATATGATTATAGTCATCTAGGATTTGTAACCTGAGTAAGTGGCGAGTGGGCATAGCTCCCTCCTCCCATGCTAGTAAAATAATAAAGTTCCAGCCTGTGTCACACATACATTAAGAAAAATTTAGAAATTATTGTTGTAACAGAAATCCCACCTTCTCTCTTTCTTCATCATCATCACGAACACATTATATATATATGTCATATGTACACTCTCATCACGAAGTGCTTCCCCTACTACTCTCGATCCGATAACGCTGTTGCTTCGCCATTTCGTATTTCAGTTATAAAATATATTTCAGTCGCTAATAAAATGTCGTTAAAGTAAAAAGTCTCAAGTTCTTTCGATCCTCATTCTGTACGCCTCACATCATGGTAGCCATCGCTGCGGTACAACTTTGAGGAGAGACTTGAAATATCCTGAATTAATGGAAAAATAATTTTTTGAATTTATTTACTGTTGTGCGAAAATTTTTTCATGTTTTCTGTTGATTAATACACGAAGTATTTACCGTGTTTTCTCGAGAATTTTAAACTCAAATTTTAATTTATTTTTAATTTTTGGAAAATTCAAAATTAAAACGAAAATTTAAAGCTGAAGTTCCCGACTTTATAATGGCCAATCCTGGAAGTCATCGAACGCTAAATCCAGAAAGGACCGCCAAAAAGATCGAGTGAACAGCCAAAGGAAATCTGCTCCCATCATCGAGGACTCATTGTAGATCCACATCGAA
>WOFM01000482.1:0-57197 GCA_011428145.1 Ericerus pela
TGAAGAAAATGTTTCAATAATTGACACTTTTTTATACTACTTACCATTTGATAAATTTTTTTTTTTTTAATTTTATTTATTAAAATTTTATTATTTATAATAAGAATTTTAATTATCAAATTCACTCTCGCCAACAAAGGTGTTAAATAAAATGTAACAAATAAAATTAAATGAAAAAATTGAAATTAAATAAAAAATAAAAAATAGGTTCGATGGTTGTTTTCGCGAACACCTAAATCAAAACTAAAAATTGAACTTATTTTCGTCGTTGGAACCCGAATTATTTTATTTTCCCTCTGGCAAATGAGTAGACAAAAGTAAATGAAAAAAATTATAAATTAAAAAAGGAACTTACTTTGAAGATGAGCTGGATTGAAGAAACAGTTAGGTATTGCAAGATGAAATTTTAAAACTGATTATTAAAATAACGAAAGGGCGAAAAAGAACTCGAAAAAAATGAAATATTATGTTTACACGTGGTAGACGGCACAGGCTGAAAAATGTTAAACTGGTAAAATCATAAAATCACAAAAATAACTTTACTATTAAAGTAGATACAGTATAGTGTAAAAAGGAAAAAAGGCAAAAAGGCAAAAAGAGAATAGCAATAGTTCCTCGTCAGGACAGTCTCACAATTAGCTCAAAAGTGCGAATGAAGGAACTGAATTCCTGTCCTCAAAAGGATTTTCGGGTTGACTCGAGTCGAACCAAACCGAAACAGGTTTACGGGTCGATCAGAATCGTTCTCATTTGTCGTTCTGCAACTCTCAAGTCAGAAGCGAGCCGCTCTTAAGTCTCGCGTAGCTCCTACCGAGAGCTGCAATGTTTACGCATCAAAAAGTTTTAAAAATTTAACCGCCACCGAAATTCGAACCCTATTTTCACTAATTTCAGGATGACGCATTACTAATTGGTACGTTAATCCAAAAATTAAATTTCCCGAAATAACAAAAATTAAAATTGTTCTCGTCTTTACGTCGGTACCTTTTCTATTCCGTGATTTGCTGGACAGATTTTCGTGACTTTTTATTTTTGGATGATTCTACAAAAACAGAAGAGAGGATTTTTTAAAATAAATTCCCTAAAGCGAGATAAACGACTATCTGTTTTGAAAAACATGAAAAAAAAAAAAAAAAAAAAAAAAGAACATTAAGTAAAAAAACGAAAAATTTAGCCTCCGCAGTCTGAGTTAACGTTGGGTACAAGTGACCAAAAGTTGTTGAGAAAAAGGCACAAGAAAATGGTCAATCATACATTGAATATAGCCCATTTCTGGCTCCCCTTAAGAATCACTTATCCTGCGAAGTGTTAACTATATACAGACACGTTCGCGTGTATGATTAGGTACGTAATATTATACCTATAAAATATTGATAATGGAGAAAATTTAAGAATTACTCGAGTATCTATCACTCACGCATTCGGCCCTCGCATCCATTCTGTAGAAAATTTGGTCCCATCTTTTTGACAATAACTAATTGGAAGTTCCTTTCGTCACAACCTATAGGTAAATAAAAAAATAATAGTTTTTCGAAAACATGTTCAAGTGTACACGTTACGATTAGAAAAAAGTAGATGCGGCACAGATTTCGTACAATAACGCTCTAATGGGCTATCCTTATCGCAAGGATCGAAGGTTATAAACATCGATCACTGATTTGAGAAGATAACGGAATGAAAATACAGAAAGCACAATAATTCGAAAACGTTAGCCATGAAACTGGACGTTAACGGTTCCGGTGAAATGAGTCACAATCTGAATTTGTCGCAGCGGAAAACGATCGGAGGTTTGGGTACTGCGATAGGCAAAAATGCATCCTCATTCCGGATACGCCTATATTTTGTGGCAAAAGTTTTAGAACAATCTTTGTTCGGAATATTAGCAAACATATTAGATAGGTATCTACGAGAAAAACGTTAATATAGGCTATATTTGAAAAGTATCGTTAGATAGGCCTACTCTCAACACCGATATAGGCTATGATACCTACAATTATTACTGGGCCAAATAATCAGAAACGCTTACCTCGTCACCAGGCACCAAAAATGACTGCGATAAGCCGGCAGCCTATGGTTACGCACAAAAAATTAAAACTGCGCAAGAAAAGGCATTTCGTCTGGTAGGTACTAACAATTTTACCCCTTTGCTACTGAACAAAAACAAAAACGGACGTAGCCTACCGGATGTACTGTCCGACCGATGCCTACCAATCAATAGGTCTGGTCCTCGCATTAGCACAAATCTTTGTACCGAGGTTTGTGACGACGGACAATAATTGTGAGACCTGCACCACGTTAACGAGAATTATACGTAGATAAGATACAAATTTATGTGTACGGACTGTATAAAATATAATTATACGCGCATACGGTATAGATACGAAATACGTCAACTTTTCACTTTCAGCTTGCCACATTACAGCTGTTGACTTGAACAAAAATTTTGGAAAACTATAATAGAGAGTTTAAATGTGTTGGGTAATGAACATGGTGGAACATAGAAGTTTCCGCCCCTCAAGTTGATCTTACCCCCTTTTACAGCCCGCTAAAAATAAAACTTTGTACAATAGAAACTTCAACAGCTTTCAACTCCAAAACTATCGCGCCGATGAAAAAGGGGAAATTTCCTAATTTGTAGAAAATTTTACGAGAAAACTGTTTACTCGCCATAAAATTTTCTGTAGAATTGACTCTTTAACGAGAAAATCACAAAAACAACTACGAAGTGAGGTTTCAAACATCTTGGGGTCCCGAGGGAGGAGTATCAACTTGGGGGGTGTGGTTTATGTAATTCGTCCCCTAATACAATGCACCTCCGAAGGGCAAAATATTATCTTCATTTTTTGTTGAGAAAAAGGATACTTGTTAATATACCTATATATATTGGGTATAGAAGAATTCGAGTGAACTATATTTTTGTGTTCTACGACTGGGGATCGACGCTTTTCCACAGGACCCGCCCCCAGGTCCCGTCATTGCACTAAATGCAATAGTTGTATTTTCCTTTGAAAAATTACACTGAAAGATTATTTCCGGAGAACAAACAAAACAACTAATACCACATAGGAACTTGAAATTTATGAACCAAAAAGTGTTTTGAAGAATTTGGATCAGGTAACCATGTAAATTAATGGTAATTTGTCGCAATAATTATTCGTCCTATCTGTGATTTGTAGACGAACTGAATTACGCCGAAAGAAAATGTTTGTGTATTTTCCAAAACTATTCCATTCAGTGCATGGGAGGGAGCTGAGGGCGGGGCCTGTAGAAAAGCGCCAATCACGAGTCATAGATCACGAATATTGAGGTCACGCAAATACTTCTGCCCACAATATATACATAATACACACACACACACACACACACACATAATATATATATATATATATATATATATATTCCACTTTTTTCTCATTTTGGAACTTTTTGAAAGTCTGTGCAGCCTCTGCTATTTGACCTATGGCAATGAAACTTGAGGTAGAGTTAGAAGCTTTCATAGGCTACACATTCGTGTTAAAATGTTTGAAATTCACGAGCTAGATTCGGAGGAAGGGGTTCTCAAAGTGTTGCAAATCCACCAAGTTGTCGTCACTATAACTCCAGTAAATTAAAAGATTTTGGTTTGAAATTTTTATGGAAGTTGTGGACAATTAAGAAATGATTTGGTATTGAATTTGAGCGAAATCGGTGTACTGGTTTTCGAATGGCAGCCGTTACATAATTTGACACTTTTGCAAAATACACACTTGCGGCGGTTGATGCGCGGTACCCATATTTTTGGGTAAAATCATTAAATTGCCTTTTGCTCAACCGTAAGTCTTCCGGCCTCGTAGGGAAATTTCGGACGTAGGGAGAATAAACAAAAGGGCCCCCCAATTTCCAGCCGCAGGGTTTACATTTAAGAGTGCCGATTATAAACTGAGAAAGCTGTTTCGCTGGTCGAGCGAATGAAAAAACTTTTTCTGACGTATTTTGGGTTCTATAACACGTATTTTGGTGTTTGTTTGTTTTTCAGCCTTGGAGGATTTGACATCCAAAACCCGCCATGGATCTATTTATTTCGGAATTTGGGACCTTCCGGGCCCTCTTCAGTAGCCCGAACCCAATAACTTTGGTAACCTTTCCTCCTTCCTCTCTAAAGGTCCGGTATAATTCGGTGCGGTTATTTCTCTTCGTCAGCGGATTTCGTCGAACGTCTTGAAATAACGCCGAATACGTAATTCGAGGAATGTTACTCAATGGAATTGAGTCGCTCCTACTACTGCTTGTTGCCTTGCGCTCCATATATCCATATAAAAGGCTACCTAATTTATTTTCACTAAAACTTTGCACTATACGTGCGTATACCCAATATGAGTCTGTACCCACATACGGTACGTGTGTTCAGCTGATACATCGAAAGGGTGGAAATGTGAAAATTATGTAGGAACGCCATTTAACGTTTCGTCCATCCAATTTGATGGAACTCATTTTGAAACTCGCTTCGGTGTGGGTGGCCACGTTCCGCAATTAAAGGCTGCCAAGAATCAGATCAAAACATTACTATCTGTAAGACCAACACCAAGACTACCATGGTCTTGGCCCTGGTGTTACTTTTGTATATCCATTGCAAGACGTTAGTTAAACTGCTCGATGACTGCAGCGTAGCCAGGGTTGACCAAAATAGGGAGCAGGCCCGAGGGGTTGGTTTTTTTTGTTGCAATTTTCTAGTTGGAAAATAATTTTACGTTTCGGTCAGAAATGAAAGTAAGAGGGGCAGGCGAAGCTCCACGCCAATATATTCGAAAATATACGCCGTTGAGAAAAAAAGTCGTAATATTTTCATTTGAGAAGAAATGCCAGGAAACTGAGAGCTATCCTGGCTTCGCTACCGCATATGAGCATTAAAAAATTCCCATTAGGGTTCTAACCCCCTTCCCCTGTAAATCTCGTTGGCTTAGTAGCTTCGCCACTGTACCTTCTGTGTGCTGTACGTATGGATGTCGAATACCAAAAAACTGAGTCTTACGTAGACCCAAATTAACTTCTGCTGCCTTACACTGACACTCTAAAATGTAATTCGATCGATGCGCTATTTGAAAAACTCGCGAATAAAATTACTCGTACCGCCTATTAATGCGGCCAATTGTAAGCTCCTTTTCTTACTACGACGGCCGGTATCACTTTAATAAAATGTCTTACAGCCGACGAACAAAGACATTCTTTTCCACCTTCGATTTGAAAGTCGAGGAATCCCTACTTCTCTGCCAACTCGAGCAAAAGCCACGACATTTAGACCATACTTTTGAATGATTATGAAGAATACTTAATGGTGCCGAAGTTGGTTGCGATTCGGCGACTGGTTCGTAGTAAGAAACATATTATGTAGGTATACTTAAAACAACACAGTCGACTTGCGTTTCTCAAAATTTTTTATTTTTGTTTTACATTTTTTTCGAATGCTACAAAACCGATAGATAACAAATTTCTACCAAACTTGCATTCACATAATCGTAAAAATTCCAGCCCGATCCCTTCTGTAGGTACTTCCTTCAAAATCCAGGAAAAACCAATTTTCCAGAAAATTTATGATGACTACCAGTTTTGTCGGAAACTACTGAGGCAATAGAAAACTTATTCCAATCAGACGTGGGATGTAATTATGAACTAAATTGATAGTTGATAAGAGTCGACAGTCCGTGTGTTTTAAATGGGATATCAATGGCTATCAACTCAGTTCATGATTGCAGCCCAGTTTGGTCCTTTGATTATAATAACTACCTTTCGTAAAAATTTTACTTTCATCCTATCATTTTTGTAGTTTTCTCAAAACCGTGAACCAAAATTCTTTTCAGGTATTTTAGGAAACTACCAAACGAATAGACATCAAACTTCTATCAAATTTACACGTACATAAGGAAAATCTATCGAAAAAATTTTAATTCTAACCCTTCCGTAGTTTCTTCAAAATTCTGGAAAAACCTCTTTTCAAAAAATTTTTTGTTTTCCAGTTTTCACAGAAACTTTTGGACCAATAAGCACTAAACTTTTTTCACACCTGGTCCTACATGAAGACGAAGTGTCGTGAAAATTTCATTTCTGCCCTTTTGGTAGTTTTCTCGAAACCGTTAATCAAACATTTAGCCGATACATACATTTCATATTATATTATAATATAATAATTATAATACAATATATTATTGATACGTAAAAAAAAATTAAGTCAAAATGGGAAAATGGTATCTTAAGTTTTCGTTTCTTGTGAAATGGAAAATTTTCATCACCCTCAATCTAACCTTTCCTAAAATCAATTTTCATACCTCGTTTGCAAGCAAACTGAGTAAAAAAAAAGAAAAAGAAAAGAAAAATGTTTAAATATAAAATTCGATCATATTTTCAAGAGAATGTTTCAATAATTGAAGAACCGCACTCTCGCCCTAAAATTTTTATAATCAAATTCACTCTCGCCAACAAAGGTGTTAAATAAAATATTAAAAAAAAAATTAAATGAAAAAATTGAAATTAAATTAAAAATAAAAAATAGGTTCGATGGTTGTTTTTGCGAACACCTAAATTAGAACAAAAAATTGAACTTATTTTCGTCGTTGGAACCCGAATTATTTTATTTTCCCACTGGCAAATGAGTAGACAAATGTAAATGAAAAAAATTATAAATTAAAAAAGGAACTTACTTTGAAGATGAGCTGGATTGAAGAAACAGTTAGGTATTGCAAGATGAAATTTAAAAACTGATTATTTAAATAACGAAAGGGCGAAAAAGAACTCAAAAAAATGAAATATTATGTTTACACGTGGTAGATGGCACAATCTGAAAAATGTTAAACTGGTAAAAACATAAAAATTACAAAAGTAACTTTACTATTCAAGTAAATACGGTGGAGTGTAAAAAGGCAAAAAGGCAAAAAGGCAATAGCAATAGTTCAGCGACACGACAATCTCACAATTAGCTCAAAAGTGCGAATGAAGGAACTGAATTTCTGTCCTTGAAAGGATTTTTTGGTTGACTCGAGTCGAATCAAACCAAAACAGGTTTACCGTCGATCAGAATCGTTCTCATTGGTCGTTTGCAATGTACACAAAACCAGAATCTGTTTCAGTCATCTCAAGATGTCAACGTGTATTTTCCAAAGGAAAATACAACTATTGCATTCAGTGCAATGATGGGACCTGGGGGTGATATAATATACATATACATATATATATATATATATATATATATTACACTTTTTGCTCATTAGGTAACTTTTTTAAGTCTGTGAACACTCTGCTGTTCGACCTCTGACAATGAAACTTTATTTCTAGGCTACACATTTGTGTTAAAGTTTTTGAGATTTAGTTTTTGAGGAAGGGGTTCTCAAATTGTTGCAAACCCAGCATGTTATCATCACGATAATTCCGGTAAATTTTTAGATTTTGCTTGAAATTGTTATGGTAGTTTCAGACTATTTAGGACTGGTTTGGTATTGAATTCAAGCGAAATCAGTCTACTGGTTTTCGAATGGCAGCCATTACTAACTTTGACACTTTTTTTACTGCTTTTGGCATTTTTTGGGAGTCTGTGGAGCCTCCATTTTTTCACTTATGGCAATTAAACTTGAGACAAGGTTAGATGCTATCATGGACAATACATTCGTCTTAAAATTGTTAAAATTCCTTTAGTAGTTTCGGAGGAAAAGGTTCTCAAAGTTTGGCATACCCACCACGTTGTCATCACGATAATTCCCTTAAATTAAAATATTTTGGCTCGAAATTTTTATGGTTGTTGGAGACTATTAAGTACTGGTTTGATTTGGAATTTTGAGCGAAATCGGTCAGCTGGTTTTTGAATGCCAACCATTACAAAATTTGACACTTTTGGAAAATACACCCTTATGTTACTGCGGTTGATGCGCGGCAGAGATATTATACTCGCAGACCGGCGAAGAGGGAAGGGAGGATGAGCCCATCTCTTCATCAAAAAAAGGTCCTATCATCATCATTTATGAGGTACATGGAGTTCACCTGAGTTTAGCTCGAGCAGCATGACCCGTCACAATTTTAAGAATAATTTTTGATATCTAGGAAAATAAGTTTTTCTTTAAAACGGATTTTTCATTTATTAAGCATTTTTTTGGCATTTCTTGGGATTATTTCATTTTTTCTTATTTTTTAATTTCTTTGTTTACAGTTCTTGTAAGCTTTCAAACGAAAGTAATTTTTCCAACACTTTTTAGGATATGAGATATGTAAATCGGTGTAAGTAGGTATATACTTTAAATGGGAAAACAGGGCTGCAACAAAATTCTGGGCTCTCAAGAAATTTTGAAACAACTATTGCAACAATCAAAATTCATAATTTTTTTTCTCAAAAACCTACGTTTTTTAGCGAAGCTTGCTGCGCTAGAGTTTTTATTTATTATGATTGTCATTTACCTGGTACCTACATTGTACAAATTTTTGGTTGAATTTAAGTATTTTTGTTTTCCCCAGTCAATAGGCATTTCTATTCAAAGTGGCTGCCAACGTGCTCCAAGTTCGAGACAAATTTATAAGTTTCTAAAAATTTAAAAAACAGAGAAAATAAATAAAATCCATAATTATAAATATATACGTAGGTACATACAACACAAGTTGTAAGCAAAAAGAGAAAGAAATTTTAGATGCAGTAAAGTCGACTCCGTCTATTCGTGTCTATATATATATATATATATGTGTGTGTGTGTGTGTGTATATATATATATATATATATGTTTAGGTATTCGGCTATTGGATGAATTTTCTTCACATTCGGATTAGTGAGGATGAAAAATTCGTGTTTGTCAACAAATATTCAGTATTTGTGGCGAATGAACACAGGAGTCGGTAAATCAAAACATTTTTAACGACCTGAACATTTGCCGTTTGTGCTTCATTCGCATACATAATTACATGGCCAAATTTTAATTACCCATTTTAAAATGAAAAGTTACCCTCGAGGTTTTAGTTCTAAAGGCAAAACTTATGCACCGAATCAATTCAACAAATTGGGCACTTTTTGCAATGAAAAAGTGTTTTCTTTTTTTTCCAAGTTCAAACTTGTAAAATTCTTGCGGTTAGAGAACCAATTTCATTCAGTGAGAAGCATAGTATTAAAAAGTTTCTAAGTTTAACATTTTTTCACATACCTGTCTCAAAGATATACGACTGTCAAATATATGGATAACTAAAAGTAAAAAAAAAAACTTTTTTCTTACTCTGCCATCTTCCACTTTTCTTTCTGTTTTGGTAATTTGCTTTAATGCGACTGTCGATGCAAATCAAGTTTTACCTATACTCGGTTAAATACGCTCTAAATAACTACCTTACCGGTAAGGAAGAGTGATTTTGAGAAATCACGTATTTAAACGCAATTCACACTTATTCCAACATAAGGTTCGCCAATTATTAATGGACGTCCTACTGAGTCCTCTCGCAACTAAATATACCCCTCGATTAAGTTGAATACCAAGAAATATACTCAAGACAAGGAAACGAGAAATTTACAATTCAGGTATTGTAGGTAACCACAGCTGCAGCTTATATGTACATGCAATTACGGTACGATTTCTCTCAGGTACCTGAGGAAGGCAACAACTGGATGTATCTAGGTAACCATTTTTTACAGCATTCGAATTCGAATTCGATGTGGAAGTGATATCCCCACACTTAGCCACACTGTGTACGGACTACCTATTGTCTTGTCTTCGGATTAGAAATTTTTCAAAAATATCTTTCCCAAAGACTCGGGTTGAAGACCCAAACATCTATTTTGGCTAAGTATTATGTCATTCTGTATAAATACAAAGAAATCTTATTTCTTTTGTAACCTTTGTCATCTTGGTCTTTTTTTTTTTCCCCAAGAAATAGTGGTCGTTACAACTCGAAACCATAAATTAATATACCTAGTTTTTTAAATGAGTGACCACCTACTTTCGTTTCTTCTCTTTAAAAAGTGAAATAAAAGAATGATGAATGTTTTTCCAAAGTTTTCCTACATGTAGAATCGAATAATGTCTCCTTGTGGCGTCTAATTCTGGACCACGCCCATAATTTCTAGGAAACAGAATGTTCACCGGTGGCCAAACTTGCTGGTTCCAGCAACGTGAGGTTAGAAACAAAACGGTTCGTCTTTTGACAAACCAGATCCGATTTCCCAAAAATTTGCTAATATTTTATGACTCAAAATTTTTCATATACAATCAACATTTAGTTATATAGGTATCTATCTACCTACCTATTTAGGTAGGCACCTAAAGGTACTTTCCTCATTGAAATGTTGAGAAAAAGGAAGAAAAAACATCTGAAGCGCAAAAAATCACTTCATTTCATGTAAAATAATGACGTTCTTTCCGTTTATGTAGGAATTGTAGCTTAATCTAAAACTGGTACCTCGATTGTAATGTTTCGATCGCCTTTTTGCCTCACTTCACCCCACTTCACCACATAACCACACAGATATTCATATGAATTTGAGATTTCGGTGTCAAAAGTTGCACCGGTTCATGAAACAATAAACGTACCAACCCCCACTCCTAGGTTGCTTTATGAGATCAAGATTAATATGTAGAGATCGCCACTATAAAAAATATATTTAATAATGAATACCTACCTACTCTAAATATATTATATAACTGCTCGTTTTAGATTCACTTTTCTATCCCAATTAGTTGTTGCCAAAATATGGGCTCTTAAAAAAATGCCTTTGGAACATACATTAATTATTTCATGTGCGGAATCATAAATTCCTGCTGGGGACCATTTCTTTATATTTGTTCAGCCATATCCTTCAGCTGAAGTTTTATTTCCGAACAGTACTTCGATTACGGGTTGAGGCGCAGTCAATAACATTCAGTAGGTACTTCTCAAAGTTGTGCGATTGTACTCTGCAGCAGGCGTCGTGCATTTTTCTGCAGGTAATATTCTCGATACTCGAGTGAATATAGTCAAAGGAATTTTGTGTTGAACCAACTGTTCCAAATTGTTTTTACTCTTTTTGTTTACAAAATGTTTGTTATGCTTCGCGACAACAAAAAATCATTGAAATAGGTAATAGGTTCAGTTCTATATAACGACAAACACTGACAATTTCCTCTTTCTGCATGGCCCACAAATCTTTTCAACGCCCCAACAATAAAGATAACGCAATCAGTGCGTTTCTTCTTTGCTGGCAATGTAATTGGAAAACTGCGACTCCGATCCATAATTATATGGCCTGGTTGTACCAATCATATTCAAAATTTCAAACTGCCAATGAGCAGTTTTGTTTCACTTTATTTTATCACACGTCTCATCAGTTGAACCAATTTTATCTCACAGTTCAAAGTTGGTACAACAGGCCTATCGTATTCAAATGGGAGAGTGAATTTGAAAAATTACTTGTTAGGTATTTGAACCTAATTTTTCAAAAGAGATAAGATATGTCACTAATACAGTTCGGAGCTCTGACCCAAAGTTACGCTTTTCTAGCGAATCCAAGCAAACTGTTGTGTTTCCCAAGACTGGGTTTCTTATCGGTTTCAAAAATTCCTATTCAACGTTTTCTTTCAATCAGTCCCTTTGAATTTATGCCGGAGACCAGCAAAATGGAAAAACCAAACCAGAAAATGGATTTTGATAAATTTTTTCAATTAGAACGTTTTAGAAGGAAAAGCAGTATAAAAAAGGCATATAAAATTCGGAGTAGCAAATCAAAGTTCCGTCCTTGGAGAGAGAATTAAGGCAGTTAGAATGGATTTCGTGTCCCCGGGCATCACATAGGATTGATTATGAGAAGAACTTCCGAATAAAGTCTGGCATCAAAACATTATTCTAATAAATTTTGTATGTGTGTGTGTGTGTGTGTGTGCGCGCGCGCGCGCGCGCGTGTGCAAATGGTATTTTGAGACGTGTTTTGTGTTACATGAACCAGTACTACTGATATTTTAACCACTTATTTGGAATCCCGTCCTAAAGTTTAGCCTAAAAATTATGACCCCCAGTAATTTTTATAAAAAATAGAAATCAAAATAAGACGGACACACTCTGAATTAAATGCGTACTATACACACCTTGTATGTAAAATATGAAATTTGTGATGTGTCCCATCGAATTATTTTAGATAAAAACAAAAAATAAAAGTAATATTTTTTTACCAAATTTAAACACGTACATATTGCAGGCAATGTACGTAATCTTCCCTCCTCATTCAAAATTTTTAGTCTTTTCTTTTACAAACTTCTAAGCTTCTGAAACTTTATTTCACTCATTCCCCCAGTTCCAAAATTCAACATAATGAGTTACAACCTAAAATTGTCTATGTATACCTATACTGAAATAATATACAAACTCTTTTCACCATATTTACTCAAACTTAAAATATTATGAGACTTAATTGAGAACTAATTGGAAAATTGATTTTAGATTAAAATCAATTTTTTTCCCCTACTAATCGAAACAAATCAATTAGGTGGGTATCGATATTGTGCATAACGATACAAAAAAATATCAAAAAGTATCGATATTTCCAAAAATCAACTCACAATCTACCGAAACGTGATAATATTTTAACTAAAGCGTCGATATCTATTCATCAGCTTTTAGACTCGAGCTAGCTATTGCTTACCTCATTACCCGGGGCAGTGGTTCCCAAACCTGTTTTACCTGCCAACCCCCTAGCACAGCGATCATGACTTCACAGAACACCCCAGCAAAAAGACTAAAATTTTTCATTTTTCAGATCCGAGCATACTGACACGCATATAAAATTTATACATGAATAAGGAAACTTTGTCAACATAATAGCTGGTTATGGACCTCTTAGGCCCCCTTACAATACCCCCTGGTGGTCTATGGACCATAGTTTAGGAACTACTGAACTAGGGATACGAGTTAAATTTGATACAAACGCAATGTTTTCTATTATGTGAGGGGCTTTATTCAACACGCACTTAATATTATTCTAAAGAAGAGTGAGGGGGAGAGAGGGGAAGAGAGGGGGAGAGAGAAAGAGAGAGAGAGCGAGAGAGAGAAAACATTTGCAGGAAAATAGCGTGAGGAGGAAGGAAGGAAACAAAGATGAGAGCGATGTAGGTACTTTAATAGTCATTCCGCGCAAAGGGGATAGCGCCCTGACCACTCTCAGCAAGTGGACCAAGCGAATTCGCTGGCACCACTAGAAGCACGCAGCTGTGGTAGTGTAAGAATTAGAGACACGTAATCCACATCATCAACGTAATTATATTGCGATTTAGTTTCTAATTTGTTTCAAAAAATTTTATAATTCCGCCCACTGAATGAATAATGAACTGATTAAAATTTTTCAATTTTATCAGTGGATTTAAAATATTGCAGCACTCGTACTGGTAAGTGCGTACAATGCGAACAAAATTCAACGATTGAACCAAAAATAGTTTCATGTATTCTATGAATATTCGCGTACATAGTTCTAATTCAATATAACTATTAAAATTAATAAAGCAGCTCATCGGCATTAAAAAAGAATATAAAAAAAAGAGAGAAATTATTTAAGAAAACTATAAATAGAATCACTTGTCTTCGTATAGTCCACGCAAAATTGCGCTGTCATAAAAACATAATTCGAAAAAGTAAAAAGTAAAAAATAAAAAATAAAAAATAAAAAATAAAAAATAGAAAGCTCATTCGTGGTAAAATAATGAAACGCTACAAAAAAAACTGAGTATCTCTTAAATTCTCGGTGGCAGGGGCGTGCATGTGCTCGCCGACTAAGAATGCTAACTTACGGGCGTACTAAAAACAAAAATAAAAATTTAACATCAGAAATTGAAAGAGTACACGCGGTTATGCAGAATGGCACTGATAAGTGGACGAAATAAGAATATTTTTGCACAACATACCATGCACGGAGCTGGTACACGAACGGTACCACTCCAGTTGTAGTACAAGTGCATCAATTTGAAGGATAAATCTTGAATAATATCAATGGACATATCTTCATTTTGCATGATAATGAATCGGGTTGGTGCCGCGGTTCCCTGGAAAAATACCGAAAAATTATCGCAAAAGCACAACGTTCACAAAATTTTCTTTTCATTTCAGTTCGCTCAGATCCCACTGACAGCTGAACAATAAATAGTACTTATTCGTCGCATAATCGAATGCTGACTGAGTATTTCTTATGGTTGAATTTCATTTAAACCCTTTAACTTGCGTGTAAAATGAACATGATAGAAAAAAGTCAAAAACTACCTCACATGCACGAAAATATCCCAAAAACTGGGTGAAGATCCATCGGGTTTACCATCATTTTTACGCGATTTTAAGCCCATGGAACATGTTCTTGGCCCACCCTATGTATTAAAATCTTTTAATGTCCCATTTTGAATCAGTTTTCGAAAGTTTCTTGTTCACACAGTAGAGTATAGGAAGAAATTTTCTCTTACCAAGAATGCAATTTAGTACACAGATAACCCCAATGATGTAGATGTTTCTTTCTCCTGAGATTAATGGTTCATTTGTTCTCGAGTTAATGTGGCAAATTAATGTTAAACTTTTGTTACTGATTCTCTGCTCCAGTTTTTGTAATAATTAGGAAATTCTGACCGTATTTTCGGATGATTATGAAAAACAATTCCGCCAATTTTGGCAACAGGCAATAATCTCACAGTTTTAGGCAATACTATTTACTTGCCTCACCCAAAAGACTGGTTGACAATAAGAAAATTTGGCCAGAGTACTCTCTCCTGCTCCTACTCCTCGGCTCCTCATCCAATGTTAACAATAATGGTAACTTTTAAACTATTCGAGTGTACAATTTCCAACCGACCCACCAGTTCCATGACAAAACGTTAACAATATACATATGTACAGCCTATTTCGAACAAGAACTGAGCCCACCCTAATTTTAAAAAAAAAATTTACCTTTGTAGCTCCTCTAATATAATCCTAGCGAATTAAGGGTAAATATCTTCCGCGCATCAATCGTCGTAACTGTGTATTTTCAAGTGTCATTTTTCGTATTAGCTTCCATTCGAAAACCAGAGGACCGATGTTGCTCAAATTCAACAGAAAACCATTCCTTAATAGTCTCCAACTGCCATAAAAATTTCTAGCCAAAATCTTTCAATTTTCGGGAGTTATCGTGATGACAAAATAGTGGGTTTGCAAAACTTTGAGAACCTCTTCCTCCGAAACTAGCGGATAAATTTCAAAAATTTTAACACGAATGCGTAACCCATAAAAGCTTTTAACACTACCCCAAGTTTCATTGTCATAGGTCAAACAGCGGAGGCTCCACCGACTCCTAAAAAGTGCCAAAATGAGCAAAAAGTGGGAAAAAAAAAATATCCACATATATTTATATCGATATGTACATACAGAAGAATTTGAGTGATTTACATATTAGTGATCTACGACTCAAGATTGGTGCTTTTCCACAGGTCCCGCCCCCGGGCAATATTTGTCTTTTCCTTTGAAAAATACACTAAAACGATGGTGAAAGGGAAAAAATTATATGCCAATGTTTCATTGCTGGAATATATTTGGGTTGGTCTCATAAGTATAATTATGCTGATATGTCACCGGGGAAACCCTCTTGCTTCCTCCTAAGGGAAGTACAATGTGCTATATTTTTTAGTTTTTCAGATTTTTCTCTGCAAAAATATAAGTTATGTAAAAAATAGTTCGGTACAAAAATATTCTTCATAAAATCACATAAAAAATAATAATGTCATCAGCTAAATACAAAGTTTCATCATTTCCAAGCCATTGATTATAAAAATGTACGTACGTATTTTGTATTGCACTATTTCATGGTTTTGAAAATTTTGTGTTATAATGAAAATTTCTAAAAACTGTAATTTGGAAACGAATGGGAAAATTTGAGCCAGCTTTAAACTTGATTCAGATACAGAACCGAAGTATGCACATAGCAGATTTTGTCCTGATGTGTAAAGAATAACGTTGATGAGTTTGTCGAAAAATTTCCCTATATAATACGAAGAAGCGTAAATTTTACGTGCCCATAGCATCTTAACGATTGGATTTTATCTTTAAATGATAAAAACATGTTTTGTAGAAAATATTATGAAAAATATTTTTATGTATTGCACCATTTTCTAAATAACTCTATACTTCTTTCTAATAAAAATCAAAAAAACTGATAACTGTTAAAAATTTTACCACCCACTAATGATAAGGAAGCAAGAGCGGTGGAAACAGTGATATTTCACCACATACTTACAAAACTTTGGCATCGAATTTTTTCACTTTCAAAATGGTTTCTCACATCTCACCCTTACTAATGGAATGATATATATTGAAATCGCATTGTTTACTTGTCTCATCAAGCATTACCGCTGAAGTTTAGCAGCAGATTCTCGGCGTTATAAGAAACACTACTCTCAGAAAAATGCTCTGCTACTTTGGGTACACACAAGTACACACACGCACGCACGCACGAACGCGCACACATACACACACGCACACGGTAGAATAACTATCATTTTTACGAAGGTATTTTAAAACTTATTTTATCCACAGCCCAACAGTCGATTCCCAGGAAACCCTGTATAACTTCAACAACTCGAGCCTAGCAATCCTCGCTACAAAAATTGAGTTTTAGAGAAAAAGAATTATGTATTATGATGGTCATATTAATTGCTTGTAAGTTTATACGCGTTAAGGGTATTTTATGATTGTATGAAATTTATTAGCTGCTGAATAAATATTAGACAATGTGAAATTTAAAAGCATTATTTCTTGAAATGAAAATTTTATTATGATGATAAAGTACGGTAAATAATCATATAATTTCAAATAAAAACAAAGAAATATAATAAAGTTTTGAAATAAAAAAAAGAAAATATGAATATCTGGTTAATTTATGTAAAAAGATAAGTACATGCAAATTAGAAAAAAAAGAGAAAAAAAAAAGCTTTACCGGAAGTACCGTCCATATGATCCGCACCAAAATTGGTAGCATGCTACGATCAATTAGAATGAATATTTGTTTCAAATTTCGTATATCATGGTTCTAAAATTGCGCATTTTATGACCAATATAAAAAAAAAATAGCGATACCGGAAGTACCGCTCGGCGGATCTGCGCTAAAATTAGTCGCGTACTGCAGTGAATTAAAATAAATATTTATTCCGAACTTCGTGGCTATTGATGCAAAATTGAGCGTTTTAGAGCCAAAATAAAAACAAAAATGGTGGTACCGGCACTACTATTCGTCCGAATTGCACCAAAATTAATAGATCTGGTCCTTAGCTTGGAAAAATTTTCGTAACAAATCTCGCGATTATCGGACAAAAATTGGGACAAATTAACTTACATCTAAATATCTATCTATCTATTTACTATCTACTATATATATATATAAAATACCAGGCAACACGGACACACACACACACACACACACGAATTTGAATTATCGGTGACAAAATATTCTTGAGGTTATGAAACAAAAAACGTAACCACTCCCAAGCCTGGGTGCTAATACAGCACCAAGCGTGATAAGTAGATTTTTTAAAGAAAACCTACTTAGAAATAATTTTGCGTTAAATGCTGATAATTGCAAATTGAAGAATCAGTGCGAATTATGAGATGCTGCCATGTGCATTTTCATCTTTAACCTTCATTCGAGTCAAGAGATTTTAAAAGGTTTGAAATTCACGAAAGGAATACTTATAATACTTTTTTCGAATCGATCTAGCATTCCTTTATTATTAAGACCGTTTTCAACTCACTCCTTACTGGTACGTAAATGTTAAGGAAAATTTTAACTCATCAAAACTAAAGAAAAAAACTCTAACGTAGCAGCATCTCCGTTAGAAAAAGTAAGTTTTCGAAAAATGTATAATTAGGCAGTCACTGAAAGGTTATCAACAGATCATAATAAATATTTGTTCCGAAATACGTTCCTCCTATTGGTTCAAACTTCAGCATTTTATAGGCGAAATAAAAACGAAAATAATGTTATCAAAATAACATGCAACCAATCCGCACCAAATTTTATAGCAAATTGTAATATTTGTTAGAAATTTCGTATCTATCAACCGAAAATTGATAATTTTATAGCCAAAACAAAAACGAAAAAAGCTATATCGGAAGTAATATACGAAGTAATATGGCTGATCCGCACCAAAATTTATAACAAATTATAATATACCATAGTTGATATTTGTTTCAAATTTCGCAGCTATTGGTCGAAAATTAGAAATTTCATAAACAAAAACAAAAATCGCTATACCAGAAGTACCGTAAGGCCGATCCACAACAAAATTAATAGGTCAGGTCCTTGGTTTAGTACTAACGTTTGTTCCAAATTTCGTGACTATCGATTAAAATTGTGACCTGCACTGTCGTAACAAGATATGAATTTGAATAATTGGTGCCAAAAATTGTTTTGCGTTATAAAACGAAAAACGTATCTACCCCTACTCCCAGGAAGTTCCATGACACCAAGATTAATAAGTGGATATTCAATATAAAACCCATTCAAAAATTTAGAGGAAGATCGTTTATGCTATTGAGGCACGCTAATGCCTGAATACATACACAAGGTAATAAACACATCACTCACCTTAGTAACGTGCTGCGATACCAGATAAAACTCGACCAAATTTGGTTTTGTAATACAACGATCCATCACCGTACCTGGAGGTGGATTCGAAAATCTGTTTCGCTGTTTAGGAAATGGACATAAATGAATATGAATTATAATCAAATAATAATATAAAGGGGGAAAAAATTGAGAAAATGATTATTTACCTCTTTCTGATATAAACGGGTATTTGTTTGTTTTAAAACTGCTATGTATGTAAAGTTGGGCTTGTAAGTGGAGCTTATTTTGCTAAACGATTTAAAAATCTGGGGTACTTCAAAGTCCCTGACAACATTCAACTGTCCGTCACTGACTCCGTCTCGATATATTACAATCCTGCAAGGATAGGACTGATTTTTCTGAAAAATAAATATTCAAATTCTTACCGAGAACAGTTTCACGTCACGAAAACGATAAGAATTTTTTGTAACAACGATGGATAAGTTAACAAAGAAGGAGGTGAAACAATTTTGAGAAGATTAACCTAATCTGATGAAACGAATTCAACGCAAAGAGATTATATACTTTTTGTTATATACTTTTTGCAAAATAATTTATTCTTACGACAATCGTTTGAACACTCGGGCGGTAAGATAAAAATTAACAAAATACCTTTTTCCACGCGTTCAGACATTCATCAATAAGCGGGACTAAAACATCAGATACGCTTTGACCCCGATTGTGTTCAGCAGTGGCACTGGTCCATCGAGTACAGGATGAATTGGTCGATGTAACAAGTGCAACCACACTGCCACCTCTTCTGGATGCATCGTGATAAATGTCAATACCACCGAACATAATTCCCTCCTGCAACCGAGAAACATAATTATATCACACAGTTAAGCTAAATAAATTTCTGCTACCGGGGTCAAAAACAACCATGTCTCCTAGAGAATTTAAAATTCATCCTTTTAACGTTTTTGTTTCTTTCCAGGATGTGGATGTAGTTATCCAAAAAAATTAACAATCGTTGCAAGATTATTTCTATCAATGGATTTGAAATTGAGACGCTTCATGTTGCGCAGTTTGGGTACAAATATCAATCTTTCACATACCTAGGTACTACACATTTTGAGAGACAGAATCATTACATCCGAGGGATCATTCCCCTTCTCCATAAGTTATTTTACCATATAAATACACTAACTCACTGAGCCGAGAGGACAAATCCATCATTGTATAACAGCATTTAGCAGTTTTTTGTTTTCGTCGACGTTGTCGATAGTAATATGATAAAAAAATTTTATAGAAAAAGTTTTCCACTTTTGTTATGTAAGTTGCTGCACCAGCTAATCGTAAGTTTCGTCGATTTCCTATTTACACACGTAGCAATAACAGATTCGCAATATAATAAGAATTTTTTGAAATAAATATAAACTATAAGTTAGATTAAAAACAAGTTTTTAAAAAATACGCTTGTAACGTATATTTTCGTCTATTTTTAGAAATGACGAACATATTCTTTCCCACATTTTCGAATACCAAAAACGTAGATATTTATCAACAATAATCATCCTATAACTCTTTATAAACAACCACTAAATTACTCGTATTTGATTTTATGAATATAGATATACTTTCTGTATATTCATGACCTAATTGTGCCTGTCCCTCAAGTACTCGACGAGTCAGCACAACCCTATAATAACAACACCCTACCTCACTTTACCTATCCGACATGTATGTTTTCATACCCTGAACGAGTATATAATCCCTCAATTCAGTGGAGAAAGACACAGTTCCTCGACAGCTACTTCTAAGTACCTGGAACCTCTCTAGTTGAAGTCTCTAGTTAACAGATAGTCTTGCTTGTTGAATTTTGATTGTATATGTATAAATAATAACGTATGTTTATGTACTGTGACGTACAAATTATTATTTTATTAAATGTGTAAACTCACTCGTGTGTTTTAAAATATTATTGAGTCTCTACCATATGTTAAGGTCCACTATAGTTTGTGGATGATAAACTTGAATTTATTCTAGAAGTATTACTGCTTTTAAGTACGTGATATTTCGTGTATGGTGTAACACTGAAAGTGGTTCTAATTAGGTACATTACCACCTCTTTTGGCCGTTACAACGTTTTTAAAATTTGAAGAAGAAAATAAAGGCGAAAGAAAAAATAAAATTTCTCACTTCTTTTTCCAAGAAGAAACATATATAAAAACGAATATAAGTGTATGTGTGCGTGTGTCGCAACACGTGAAAGCAGCGCTGAAGTTGGTCATCCGGTGTATTTCAACAAATTGAATGAGTAAAATAAAAGCGTATAAAAACCGTACTTCAAACAAAAATTTTACCCCAATTGACACCAAAAACACAGATAAGACTGGTAAAATGATAATAAAAATCCGTTTGGACCTCACTGATCTGTAATGGTTGGGGTACTTTTTTTCCAAAATTCAATTTCCAAATTTTGTTTTCTTTCAAAAACTTTTGTTCCTAAATAAATTTATTTCCAAAATTATTTAAACCAAAATATAAAATTTCAGTTTTATTCTTCCAAAATTCCAAATTATCCCCAACCCAAACCCTCATTTTATTAAGTTCACTACAATAATACACTTCTAAGGGTAAAGACAAATTCTTCTTTTCTTTTTTAAACAATCCTCCTCACCTAACCATCCACTATTCCTACAGACATACTTCCTAAATATCTATATCGAATAATGGGACTCGCGACCTACTTGAAAAATGTAGGTCATACAACGAAATATAATTCGTAAGGGAAAATATTTCTTTAAAAAAAAAAAGTTTCATTTATTTCGGAAATTTGTTTTTTTGGTATAAATAATAATTTTGGAAATCGAATTTTGGAAAAATTGTCCTTTCACCGTCCGTTGTATAAAAGAAGGCTTAATATTAATCCAACATGCCTGGATTATTATTTTATTTTTTGGTTCTTTCAAAACTTTTATTATAGTTTGCTCAATTTCGAGATAGATTTGCAAAAAACTAAAATTTTAAACTCTACATTAATTAGAGACATGACACGAGCCAACTATCACCGATACAAGACGTTAGCAACTTAAAAAAAAAAAAAAGAAGTTTTTTTGGTCCACTTCAACACGAAACTGAGGTAATTAGGTACCGGTACTTACTTAAAAGGAGCCAAAACTGTGACAATTTAGTTGGAAGACTATTTTTAAATTTTAGAAAATGAGCATGGTTCTTTCGGACCCGAAACAAAGAAATGTCACCAGTAGTGATTAAGTTATACTAAATATTCTGAACCTCTGCAAATGGAATCGATATTCCCCACGGTGCCCCGCCTAGTTTGCAATTAATTTGCATAACTATTTTCGTCACAACTGATCTTAGAGCATTTGGCCTGGATATTGTCCTCGAATTCACAACCTGAAAAAAATCGAAACATCGATCAATCTTTTTCGTGAAAAATTTTCCACAGTCTTTAAAAGAAAAGCGGAGGAAAAAAACCGTACTTGCGTAAGTATTCCCAATTCGCTGTTGCACAACTTTTTAACAGCTTTATATCGATCTTCGCGCACCGTCGGAAAAATAAGGACGAGGATTTGAGGCGATTTTGAAGCAAGCCGCTTCAATTCGTCACAAAAGGTTTTTGTGTTTTCGTTTGGCAAAGAAAAGTAGTGAGGTTTTGAAACCTCCATTCCTAATTTCAGCGCCACATCTGAGAAGCAGTCCATAAAATCGTACAGAAGTCTACTATTTCTTTCTGTATAGAGGACTCCCCACTTACTTAGATTAATCTGCACAAAGACGAAGGAGACAAAACATTATAAAAATATTATCGGCGGGAAACTAATTTTACTTCACTGTAAACGTTTGATAAAAAGAGGCTCGCGCTCAATTACTTCAGCACTGACGAAATTGAATGCGTCAAATTTCCTTTCAGATAATAAACACAACCCACATTACATACCTGGTGCTTGTGAAACCCCAACGGGCACTTCACGTAAAAACCTAACAGGCAGCAATGACAATAGAAAATGAAAATCATTATTTCGAAAATTGTAAAACCACTTTGCTCTAGAATAAAGGAGCATAAATATGCCCAGGGTATCCGAAAGTTATGTAACACAACTTCCAAAATCGTAGAAAAAACAAAACAGTTACTCATAAAAAATGCTGTGAAATGTTTCTTCCCCGAGTGATATTGTCCTTCAAAGGTAAAGGCTTTCAACACACGGGTAGACGCCTTTCGTGATGATGATAATGAGCTCTCATTTTGAGACTTACGGTTACGATCCGTCACTCGCGTTTCTAAATGTACAGGCCTCTATATAGTACACAGTAATCATTAGCATAAACCATAAACAGTGCACTCGGGCTTAGATTGCAGAAAAGTTTTTCCAGCAGGTTTACATATTACGACGTCATGTTTGAAGTTCATCTATTGTTTGGTTGAACACATGAAATTATAACTGTGATTTTCAAATTGGGTTGTAGCACAGTGGATAAGGATGCATGCTAGTATACTGCAGGTTGTGGTTTAAAATCTTATGTATTCTTTTGAATTTTTTATTTTATTTATTTTCATTTTTTTATATCATTTTTTGCTCATGTTGCATGTTTTTTTTTTTTTTAAATACTTGTTAAGTAAGAGCTAAATAGCTATATAAAAAAACAAAAATAAATAAAATTCAAAAATTCAAAAGAATACATAAGGTTTTAACCCACAATCCATACTACATTAGCACATGTCCTTATCCACTGGGCCATAAGCTAATATGACAAATTACTCTATAATTTAACATATTCAACAAAAAAATAGACAAATCTTTGACGCTCCCATTCTAATTGAATCTCAAACATGATGTCATATATGTAACCTGCTGAAAAAACTTCCTTTTGCAAGACGCTTATAAAGCAAGTTGCACCATATTATTCAGAAAAAAAAATACACAAAGTATAATCTCCCACTGTGGAAAATCAACAGTTTTCAAGATTGAAATTCAGTAAAAATTGTTTCCTGAGATTACATCTGATAGAAGATGATGGATTGGTGTGGAGTTGAATGCACAAAAATATGAGAAGTTGTCTAAGTTTATGAACAATTTTCACCAATTTTAAACTTTCAACCTTGTTTTTTCTGGAAAACTATTGGAAGTGCAGAGAAATTTATAAGTGGAAATAAATTTTGTATAGTTCAACTTTTTAGTCCGAAGTTTAGAGACAAACTAAAGATACAAGCACTGCTCATTCACACAATAATATCATGTTCCATTGAAACACCTTTTTTCAATAATTTTTTGGTAAGTAATATAAGTACTTATCCTAAATTCAAGTTTCTAACTTTAATAATTAAATTTTTGAAAAAAAAATGAAACTGACTGCATGTAGGAACATGAAACATAATAGAACTAAAATGTTGAAAACATGTTTTTCAGGTTTTATAATAGCAATTTTTTTACAAAGTGGAATTACAACCAACGCAGTTGATGACAGAAATGCCTTCCAAGTCACATGTTATAAATATATAATGCAAGATTTTTGAATGAAGTAATGTAGATCCCTTCACATTAAATATTTCCCTGATGCAATTTTTTGTAAATTTAACATGGATTTGACAACCTTGAAATATATAACATTATTACATCTATTTAAAACATTAGAGGGTTTTATTTGTTAAGAATGTTTAAATTTCTTAAATGTGCAGTCCAAAACTCTCCACTTTCCATTTGATCAGTCAATTTCATATTGATAGGTACTTATGAAATCAACATTAATTTAAATATCATTTACTGTACAACTTAATTAGTGGGAACCAAACAGTATTGATTTGCATATTAATATCAAAATGCATTTTTGTCAGCGACTGTGTTACTTGTAATTCCACTTTGTAAAAAAATTACTATTATAAAAACTAGAAAACTTGATTTCAACATTTTAATTCTACTATGTTTTATGTCCCTACATATAGTGGGATTCATTTTTTTTCAAAAATTTAATTATTTAAATAATTTTTTATGAAATTCAAAACGAGAGTCTCTAGCAGTTTTTCACAATAAGAAGAATTTACTCTAGAAGTAACAGATAATTATTGATATTGTAATATTTGGACAAAACTGAACTCGATTTTCAGCCTATTGTTTTTTTCTCAATCACAACAATTCAAATTTATTTATTGGACAACAATCAAATTCCAATTAGATGCAAGGAAAATAAATTCAAATTTTAAAATTAATTTTAAATACTTTTAGATCTGCTATATTGGAGTATATTAATAGTAACAGTGATAATGATTTAACAAAAAGGCATATCAAAAAATGTATGTTATGATGTATCACACAATAAAATGTGGAAACTCAAAATTGAGTCCCTTTTAGAGGCCACTGGCAGTTAAAGTATGGGTTGAATGCAAAAATGAACACCAAATTCAGACTCAGCACCTTAAAAAACATATTTTGTGATATATCATACATTAAAATATTAAAACTCAACAATAACCCCCTTTTGGAGCCCATTGGGGACAAAGAATGGGTCAAATGAAGAAATGAACACCAAATTCGGACACAGTACTTCAACAAACATATTTGGTGATGTACCACACATTAAAATGTGAAAACTCAAAATTGACCCCTTTTGGGGCCCACTGGGGGTTAAGGAATGGATCAAATAGAATAATGAACGTAAAATTTGGACTCAGTACCTTCAAAAACATATTTGGTGATGTATCACACAATAAAATGTCAAAACTCAAAATTTTGATGGCGGACTGTTTATATGTGTATAACTAAGGAAGGCTAATATAATACTGAGAGAATGGTGTTATCTGAAATATGAAATATTTATATAACCACAAGAAATACCGTATCCTACACACTTTTGGGTGATCCACTCAGGATGCGTTATTCCATTTTATTTGGAATCGGGACTTGTGATTGGTCATTTTACTTTTTTGATAAAAAAATTCCCAAATTCTGAATCTAATCTTTGGGTTCTCTATGGGAAATTTTTCAGATTTCTTTCGCCAGTGTTACTCACTGTAAAAATACTAATTTTTTGAACCATCATTCGTATTTTTAAGATGAATATTGAATGGTGCAGAGTGGCACAAAATTTCATTAGATTGCCAGAAAACGGGTGAAATACAATACCTCTTTCTGACGCAGTCGGTGAAAATTGTGAAAAACAGACCTTGGTTAAAATTAACAATGAAATGAAAACAAAAACAAAATTGAAAAAAGTTCAAGCTGCGCGAGGATTACAAGTCGAAAATGAAATCCACATTTTCTCTGCGCAGCTATATGATCAAACCACATATTCTATGGTTTCGTTTGGTCGCAGCTTCGCAACGTTGCAGTAAATTAAGACAACTCAGAACTTACCGAGCTTAGAACTTTGCTGCTGGAGGCTGTTCGTCCCCAATCGCCAGTTTGTTCGAAGACTGATTTATTAGCACCAAAAATCAATTTGGGTGGTTCCAAAACTCTGGCAACTAAATCTATTGTCACATCTGGCAATTTTAAATTCCAATCCGTCAAATATTTATTGGCCCTTTCATTAACTGCGTATGTTTCAAAATGTAAGCGATAATAAAATAATATAATAATTAATAATTAATTATTACTGGGCAATAATAATAATAATAATTAATAATAATAATAATAATAATAATAATAATAATAATTAATTAATTAATATTCATTTCCAAACAATGAAACAAGAAAGAAAAACAAGTACTTAGAAAAATTTCCAAATGTATGTATTTACTTACATTTAATCGCTCCAATAAATTTAGACAAGGCTTCTTGCCTTTCAGCAGGCGATGGACGCGTAAATTCGGCCATGTCTCTCATTAATTTGAAGTCAGACTTCATACCATCAGAAATGCCGGTAGGAGAGCATAGCTCAGGCATAAGATATAAAAGTTGATCGACCTTCTCCTAAGAAGTAGGAATATGTATGTCCATTAATAACGTAGCTACACTATAGGCCGATTAAACTTCTACAATTTACGAGAAAATCTCCAAAGAAAAAAAGATTAACGAAGCAGCAGAATAGAGTACCTATCATGATTTGACTAGGCTTACTTAACATCTATATTTTACGATTGATATTCAACAATTTTTTTGTAAATTCAAGCGATTAAACACTGTCGCATTCTCCTTTTTATTTTATTCTAAATGAGTGACTAACAATAACAAATTATAGACCAATTACAGATTTCTTCTTAAGGGCGAATTTGCAAAATACAAAAAAAAAAGAAAAAAAATTCAAAAAATTTAAAAAACTACAAAAGAACGGAAAAAGAATAACAACAGCAGAGAAAAGTTTAAAATGTCTCGGATCAAATTAATCACCATTGACCTTCAGTCGAAGACTGACATACTTAACTCATTGGAGGATGCAAAAAGAAAAAAATGTATCAAGACGGGAGAGAAGCCAAACGACGAATTCTCTGGCATTTTACGTCAGCCAGAAAAGAAATGGTGAATCACAAGAAGACTCAGGAACCATATTTGGTTAAAATAAAGTGCGGTTTACTTGTCATCAGAATGACCGAAGTACTAAACCATCATTGATAATAAAATTACCCCACTTGTTCTGTCAATTTCATCTTTAAAGGTATATAGATACAAAGGCTGACACGAACTTGAATCAATGTGCAGATTCGTTTCTGCACGGCTCAAACTGAGAATTTCAATTTCTGGATTCCAGAGAGACGACTGTACCTAGTAGATTTTTTGAAGAATTAAAGTCTAAGATGTACCAAATGGAACACAGCCTGAATCTACATAATAGTGTCTTTCAATTTAACGATTATTTATTGGTTGACTTAAAAATTTGATAAGTAACTGATAAAAATTGGATTTTTATGTTAAGAGTACTTTTTATTTTATCTTTAAAAAATTTTTGAAAAAATAAATTTGAAAAAAAATGAGTTATATTTTTTTATATTTCATGTTTTTTTGAGAAAAAACCGAGAAAATTTTAAAATTTGATAAAAATCCAAAGCCGAAAGTTTTATTTTATTAAGCTGAAGCCAGAAGCCAAATGTCAAAAAGTATAAAAAAAAAAGCTGAAGTTTTACTTCTCAAGGTTGTGAGTTACAGATTTTCAGCCGAACCTCAGCTTTTAATGTGGCTGTTCAACCTCCGCTTCGAAGCTCGAGTACCAATAATTTCAACATTAATTCAATGGCTATGGGCATAAATCATTAGTTTAAGGCCAATTTTAGGAAAACGAACAATTTTTGGGCCAACAGTCAAAAGTTTGCATATTTAAAAAAAAAGGGTGAAATACACAAAAATGTCAATTTTATCAAATCACATAAAAGAGATGGAAATAACAATAATATTATGATGCACTTATTCTAAATTAGTCTATAGTCTATAACGCATTTTCACAATTTCATTAATTGGCGGATTTAGCAAATTGAATACGATTTTCGACAAACTCTTTAACCTAATTTTGTCACGTAAGAAGATAAGTAGGTATTAATACACTCGTGGTACCACTAGAAAGAAATGTTGTTTTCAAAATTTTTAATTCAGTATCTTTTTACTAAATTCCTAATTCATTTGAAAATTTTCCTACGAAAAATGTTGTACGATCAAAAGTTTTTCAAAAATAAAAAAACGTTCATCTTAAGAAGGTATGAAAAATGTGAAGAAGGTCTATAAATGTGGTAAAATGATTCAAAACTAAACAAAAAACGCGATTGCAAAACTGTTATAATCGATATTAGGTATATGTTGAGAAAAATATCCTTACAATATGACACCATTCATTTACACTGAAAAACAAACAAGCATGCCAATTTTCTTCAAAAACATATTCGCTGAGAAAGATGAATTCGATATTTCAATTTTTGTTGACTAATTTATACCGGAAAAAATGACGAAAGTTCAATTTCATGTTAATTCGCTAAAATGTTCGTTGGGTAAAACCTACTGAATGCCAAAAAGTGACATGAAATTCCCGTAAGATATACGTTCTTCTCTCTTAGTATCCCATTCTTTTACAAGTCAATTTGTTTGAACGTTATTTAGAATTTCCATTAAAAATACAGGGTAACTCGAAACAATTTTAATACTCCGTATGAAGAGAACTTAAAACGTGGGTCGTTGATTGAAAACTTTGAAGAGAGTACGAGACTAAGGATCGGCTCTCAAAAAGAGATCGATCAGACAAATTCCAACTGAGATGTTGCAGCGAGTATAAATGGGGAACTTGAATAGCGCAGGATGGCCGAATGCATGCCTAAAGATGGAAGTTACCTACAGGATGAAATTTTAAAATACACATGTTTCTCAAATTTTCTCTGTTTTTGATGTTTTTTATTCAGAATTCGCCGTTTTTTTGGGGTCATTGCATGAATAAAATGCGAGTATTTAATACGCAAAAAATTAGAATTGAAATGTGAATTTTCGATAATGTTCTGGCATAATTCTATATAATATTCACGATAGAGAAATAAACGAAAAAATAATTGGTCAATGAAGAACATCGAAAAAAAAAAATCTATTTTGTTAGTCGCGCGTAATTTTCAAACAAAAGTTGTGCCTACGGGAAATATGGTAATAATCATAAACTAAAAAAAAAAAAAAAGAAGAAGAAAAAGGAATTTATAAAAATTAGATTAAACAAAAAAACATCTTTCAAACTCATCGATCGTGGAGAAGATAAATATTTTTCAAAAAAAACAAAAGTAAAAACAGAATTTAAAAAAAATAAATCAAACATTTTGAAACGAACCGCCAAGACCACAGGTATGTAGTAAAGGTACAAAATTTTTATTGATGAAGTATAAAAGAACTTACTTTCCCCTGTTCCTTTCGTCTAACACGGTGCACCAACAATGGTTGTCCTTGGTCTTGTATTATGACATCATAATGCATTTTGTAGTAGTCTACATATGAGATCTATGAAAAATGGGGAGAACGTTTTGAAACAAAAAAGTTCAACGTCGACAGGTAAACAAAAATGAATAAAAGCTAAACCAACAGAGGCGTATTCGAGGGAAGTGGGTCAGATTCTGTAATCAATCAACCACTTAAATTTTGTTTCGCCTAACCAAGCTGTCATTTGTTTTAATTAACCTAATCCTTACGACGCAAGTTGTTTCACTCCACGTCAAAAAAACATATGACATCAAAAAGTCGAGAAATTTTCGTGACTTGCGAATACATGCTTCTCTATATAAAAGCTTGCTGATATAGAATCTTGAAAAGTTGAAGAATTTTGAACATCGTCATTTTTGGTGAAGTTTTGGGCGCTAGAATTTTATCACGTTTTCAACTCGTGTGTCATTCAGAATTGCTTCTATGTTGTACCCATCAGAAAATTTTGAGATTAACATATACCCAATTAATTAGTCGGCAGCCGCACACATGAATGAGGGATATTAGAGAGAAAAATGGTGGCAAATTTCAGGGTATAGAATTCCTTTTGATTATAATTTACAAGGTTAAGATCACAGAAAAATTTGTAGCCTACAGCAGTTCTTCGTAGACTAATCTCATGGAATTTGCCACAGGAATTTTAGAGAAATTTTTTGCAGTCAAAATTCAAGATTTTTTTCCTAGCTCGAGGATAAACTTTTGCAAGATGATAGCAGGCAGAATTAAATGTTATCAGAAAGCAACAATTGCGAACGATATCACCCTAATTGACTGAAATATTTTCAATACAGCCAACTACGGTCTTAAAAACAGCCTTAGATTTTATCTTTGAAATAAAAAAATTTTTTTTTTATCATTGAAAACAACACTGCGTGAAAAAATCCAGGATACGCCGCTGTGAACCATGGTACACATGGTTTTTCACACTTGTAAATTTAGTTACCTCTTGATCGCCTTTGTGAAACGTTGATCTCGGGTTGCGATCGAAATCTACATCGTCGACTTTATAAATTTTCTTTTGGTTATAGTTGGATATAACCGACATTCCCAGGAAGGCTTGCGAAATCTCTTCCCGACAATCGGAAGAGTTTCCGCCCGTGTGCATTATATCGTAGCTAAAAAATTACATTAACGAATGCCTACATATCAAATATAT
Organism: Ericerus pela; assembly: GCA_011428145.1. NCBI lineage: Eukaryota > Metazoa > Arthropoda > Insecta > Hemiptera > Coccidae > Ericerus > Ericerus pela. The sequence continues at coordinate 30,551 of WOFM01000482.1, forward strand.
TGTCTTAAGACTGATAAGATCAATAATACGGCCGACAAACGTTGACAAAAATGAGAATGAATGACCACGAGCACTCACATCATGTCCAAACAAGTTTGACTTCTGAGAACTCGATACGATGTATCGCAGCACAACATGATTCCTCCGTCGAATTCATTGATTTTGGAAACATATCCAGGCCATATTTTTAGCCTGCAAAAATTATGAAATGAAGTAAAAGGCAAAGGAAATTACGGGGCGTATTATATACCAATACATAACACATTGGAAATTAAAAAAAATTATGAGACTTCTTTTTTCTTCTGATAATATGCAGACAAGTGAACTCGATCAAAGCCAAAATTGATGGAATTTATCAACATTATAGAACCTATTTATGTCCCAACATCACCTCAATTGAAATGAAATTGCGCTCCGTATTGAGCGATTGTAAGCCGTTTATTGGAGAGAGTGACGCTTCTTACGCACCTATGTTATGAACCCACTAACAGAACAACTTTTTTGTGACGTCATTTCTCATAGATGGCCAAACTAAAAATTACCAAAATTCTCAAACAACTATTTTAAGTTGAACCAGATGTTAATACGACACGATTTTTAAAATTCCATTTATTAAAAAAAAAATTCTGTTCCATTACCTGGATTTGAACCGTCGTCGCACGATCGTTTTAAATATGCAAAAATTTCACTATTTTCAGTTCAGATTACAAATTTTAGTAGGGAAAGGGCCAGAATATTCTTTTCGTAAAAAATTAAGTGATACAACGTCCATTACTTTTTTTTCGGGGCAGGGTTAAAGTTTTCAATTCAGTTTCGGATTGAACCATTCGTTGTGGACCCCTACTTTGTCTTAAAAAATTAAGCGATACATCATCAATATGTTTTTTGAGGCGTTGAATTCAAATTTTCAGTTCATTTTTGGATGGAACTATTCATTAAGCCTCCTGTGACCCCAAAAAGGGTTAGGATAACTTTTTATTTAAAAAAGTGAGTAATAAATCGTCGGTAATGTTTTTTGAGGCACTGGATTTAAATTTAAGGTTAATTTTTAGACTGAACCACTCATTTTTTCCCCTATAATCCAAAAAGGGTTGATTATTAAAAATTTTTAATATTTCATTGAGTGCTACACATTCTTGGAAAGGCACAAATTGATGAAAATTTGTCAGTCAACCAACAAAACCATCAGCGTACTTTCTAGATGAACGGGATACGAGAATTTTTAATAAATTTTTTTATAAAATTTGCTGAACATAACCAATAACGATTTGAGTAGATAGGTATTTGACTTATTTACCTAAAGAGATTAAAATTTCGTTGATTTGACAGTGACAAAAACCTCAATTTTCTGGAGTCACAAAGGGACACCACATATATGTACAGATATTTCACAAGTTTAATGTACGCTAACCATCGATTATTACCTTTCATTGATTTCGATGAAAATTGTTTTCAATAGAATTTTATTATATATGTCATAGTACGTACCTGTGTTGGGGAATCGAAATCACAGCTTTCGGATTGTAGTCAGCTAGCTTAAATCGAACTAGCTCCAAAGTACCCATAATACGCTTAAAAATAATATCCAAGATTTGAACACACTCACTTAGCTTTTTAGTGCGCGCATATTTAATACAAATTTCAATATCTAGTCCCGAACGCAGCGTAACTAAAGTGGTATTTACCTTAAAAAAAAAAAAAATTCTGTGTAGATAGTGAATGAAAATTCTTTGTACAATAAATCATTCATAATTCCAACATTATACAAGGTACGTCATTACATCACAATTTTATTGTAAATTTTTGTTTTATTTGACTCTCGTTTGAAGGATTTTTTTTTAGTATTGCAATTTGTCTCATCGAATTTGCATTTCTGTTTTTCTGATTCTTCTCATTAAAGCTGTCGTGATTATCCAATTACACCGTTATACTTTTTGTTCACATACAGTCACGGAGCGTCTTATATTTGAAAATTCACGTAATACCAACCCGATCTCTTGTCATTTTCTCAGAATCCCGGAGAAACAACTTTTCCAGAAATTTTTTGTTTTCCAGTTTTCTCAGAAACAAACCAACTGATAGGCAAAAAACTTTTTTCAGACCTTCTCCAATATGAAAAAACTATCTCTCGTAAAAATTTCAGCCATATCCACCAGGTAGTTTTCTCAAAACCATGAACTAATGATGACAAATTTATCGATATTTATCGATAGTTATCGACAACTGATTTATCGTTAAGATATCAATATCTTTTTCAGTTATCGATAAATATTGATAGAATTTACGATTGCAAAAAAAACAAAAAAATAGAGAAAATATGCGCTAAAAATTAAAATCAGTCATCACTCATCAGTGAGCTTATTACTTTAAAGTCCGTCTTCAATATCAAAACTAAATTACCTATCAATTGTCAATTACGAATTATGATTATTATGAATACACTAGTCACGTCAATATGGGTTAATGGTCAAGGTAAATTGATAACAATAAGGGTTGGGAAAATTATCGATAAGCAAATCGGCGATATTTGCCATCACTACCATAAACCCAAAACTTTGGGCGATACATACATACATACATACATACATACATACATACATACATACATACATAAAATTACATTGCATACATACATATATATATATATATATACACACACACACAAATATATATAAAAAAATTGGGTCAAAATGAGAAAATGGTACGAATCATTTTCTTTTCTCGTGAAACGGATAATTTTCATGACCCCCCTCACCCATAACCCCACAAAGATGTCATTTAAACAGCCCGTTTGCAAGCAAACTGGATCATAAGAAATGCAGGCGTTTTAAACACAAGCAATTTCGTTCATTTCCATGTCCCGGAAAAATACAGCCTCAAAATCAATTCTTGGCCAATATAAATAGGTATAACAATTTTCACATTTTCAGTACGCGTTAGACAAAAAAATGAGTTTATATGAAGGTTGTCAAGCAACAACAAGTTTTACCTCAAACATTTTTTTAAGTCAATAAGTAGCATGGCATCGATATAAATTTTGGGTGTTTCTTAAAATTGCGTAAATACGTATTTTACATTCACCCAAAATTATTCTCGTTATCGATTATTTATTAACTTTTCATGATTTACCTACTTATTTCCAAATAATGTTTAGCGCTTGGATCTTTGTTCATCAGAATTATGAGTACTTTGGGCCACAGTATCGGAGAAAAGTTCTGAAAATCTCTAAAATTTGTATTTCAAATTCTGTGGCCTGGATTGTATACGGACTTTCTCCAGTGTTCAGAGAGACTCGAGGTTCAAAAAATAGTTAATTAAAAAATTACTAGTCTCCAGGAGGTGATCAATAATTTTTAAATTAGATATTAAATAGGTATTATCGCTGTTAAAGTGTTAAACTAGAACAAGTCTGCAAAATCACCCAACAGTATTAGAAACAACAATTTTAGCGGTCTTTGTAACCGTTAATATGCCTAAAAATGCTCTCCTTTTTGAGACACAAAGGGCATGAAAATAATATCCACGTAAGTACAATAAATTGTGTGAAAACTGGAAATGAGTATAAATTATAATTATAATTAATTAATAAATATTCGATAACGAAAGTACAATTTTTGGTGACATCATGTAATTTTAAGAAATATATATCCATAACTTCGCGGTTAACATTAACTCGACAACTTTCGACGGGAGAAAAAAATGTTTACGACAAACCAAATACGTGGAGAATTGGATCTTTTACAACCTTCACAATAACTAAGTACTTTAGCGACAAACGCCAACTAAAAATGAAAATACTTTAAAAAACTGGTTTAAGGTTCTATTTTTTGTAATAAGGCGTGGAAGATAGCAGTACTTTATTCAAGAGACATCAAAATGTACGAAATTGATAATTTTCACAAGTCCTGTATTAATCTTACAATAAGCTCTATTTTAAACACTCAAGTTGCTTGAACTAATTAAGAAACTAATCGAATCGCACAAATTAGAAACCAGCGAGTAGGAAAAATTTTAAAAAAATCATTATTTCACGTCAAATTGTTCGACTAAAATTTTATTTCCGGCATTTTTTTCAGCAAATGAAAGCAAACTGCTGCAAAAACAATACGAATATTGAATCTAACAGACATTTGACAGGAAAAAATTGATAAATTTAAGTTGATGAAGAACAAGCCGACGTATCAATCTAATGTAGAATTTAAAATTTTTATTCGCTCGTGTTTGTGCACAGCGTGGTCTCTGCAACTTCGAATAATTATTTGAAAATATTTTTCTCAATAAAACTCATTTTACTTTACTCGAAATATTCCACCAAGTATCGGGCCTCGTCACTTCAGAGTTTAGTGTGCAATTAGATTTTTAATCACATATACTAGTTATAAATTCAATCAACGTTGAGCTAGTCAACTATAGGGCTTTATGAGATTCCAGTCTGCTTCAAATTTACCACAAATTTTCCATGCAAAGTTTTTCTATATGAATACCTGGTATTCCTTTTCCGTAAAAGCAATTTTTTCATTCTGCTGTGAATTAATTACTCAATTCTTGTCAACATTATTATTAATTATCAAGTTGATAAAACTAAAAATAAAAATTTTAATCGGGAAGACGAGATAGACATTGTCTACTCAAATTATTATAAAAATCGTACAACTCGATTATTTAAGACAAAATTCAACGAAAACTATTAAAACAAAATTCAAGGCGCATGCGCTAACTACAAATGTTTTACTATTTCCATCATAACCTTCAAGGATATATATATATATGACGACGACGACGACGTAATAGTGGTTTTGGGGTTGCACCTATGGATAGCGCTATCGACGCCACGTGTTTTACTTTCTAAAAATCTGATTGTAGGAACAAATCGCCACATGTATTCGTTTGCAAACACTGGCTTACAAATTATCCCATTCCGGAGAATCTGATTATTCTGATTAGTCGATGTCGATTGATGTGGAGTAATTTGTACGCCACTACGCCTTAACGACAGTCAATCCCATTGTAAAACAGCAGCATGACGTTTCCATTATATATATATATATATATATATATATCCTCGAAGATCCTTACAACGAATTGATCGGTGTTTCCAGGTCAGTATAAGCCAAAGCGCCGCTTAGGGCTTGTAAATTCTATACTTACTATCGAAGAAAGGAAATGAAAAAGAAATCATTTCGGAAAAAAATGAAAGAGAAACAGAGTAGGGATTTTCTACCCTATAGTGCCCTTTTAATATTGACTACCAAACGTACACACCTATTGAAATCTACCTAATTTACTAGTAATAAAATCTTCACACTGTGAAAATAGGGCAATTCAAATGCGCGTCCAATTTCCCATCAGAAATCGGTAATTGCCGCGCCGCAGCATTACAAAGAAAATTTCTACCCACCACCCACTGAGTAATTGTATTTTTTTTTTATGAATTTTGTTCGCGACTGTTCGCAAAATTACCTCAAAGACTCGCTGATCTAACGGCTTCCGAAAAATGAAGGCAAATGGATAAAATTGGAAAGGCAATTTTCTTTTAGGCTGTAAACTCATTAAAGTAAAAAAAATAAAAAAAAATAGCAATCATTATTTCGAAAAACATATCAAACGTCAAAACAAATATAAATGAAGATTTTGGATAGTGTAACAGATCTGGTTCATTTGACTTCGTAGGCTTCGATGTATAATAATTTACACAAAAAGAAAAATGTACGAGCAAAAGAACATTTACCAAGTTGAGAAACAAGGCACGGAAGAAAATCATTTTTATCTACAGCTGACAAAATGCAGGGTTGCTACTTTCATCGACGGGACGAAAACGGGAAAATTTTTGGTTTGGCTTGAGTTTTCAAGGGAGAATTTTCAGCCAAGTCTTCTACCATCTCAACCATTACGTGAGGCTAAATATCTTTCAATTATTCGGTGAAGGTATGCACTCAACTTTTTTTGAATAAGGCTATCAAATTTTGATGGATAAGTCTATGTTAGATTTTCTTCAGCTTTTCAGCCAACACTTGTTAACACCCCTATTTACCTCAGGCGTATACGGCTTATCCGGAAAATATTCACGTTACTCATTTTCACTAATTTTCGAAATGGCGTTCACCCCTTTTCAAGTAAGTAGTCATATTTTTTCAATTCTTCGTGTCGTATCGAGAAATGAGTCCCACACTACCTTATTCGGGAGACAAAAATACACAAAACTGGAGCACATTACCTTTTTGAGAAAAATTAATAGTTTCCAAGAAAAACTGGGTTAAAAAATAGAGTGAGACTATTTTCATTTAATTAGTGATTCACTGGGATGATTCAGCGAACAATAAATCTTTAAATCTGCACTTCTGCAGCGGGAAGTGTTGTGGAATATGGATGAACCTGTAATAAACAAACTGACGAAGATACAAAAAAGACGTTGAAGATAAAGCTTTGGCATTATCTTTCCTTCCGTGGAACATTTACAGTAGATCAATTAATTCTTAATTATTGAGACGAGATTCATCTTTTCAATTATTATTTTCAATGAACCCACCTACCTATAGTTTGAGTTATTATTTCTCCCGGAGAACTGTGCATCTGAAGTTCTAAACTGCATTGGGCAAATTACATTAAAGAGACTTCTATTCGTAATAAATTTGTCATTTTTTTCTCACGTTTTTCAATAATTGAGAATGAAGTAGGTATTTATAATACAGTTGACCAGATACAAACTGAGTCTTACAGTACAACTAGACAGGAAGACAAATGTCGAGTAAAAACCAGAATTGTTTACTATTCGTAAGAAAAGTCAACTTAATAATTTTGTGATCAGTATGCTAACTTAGTATTAATTTATATTACGTAACAATACATCATTCATACTAGCTCATACTTCTAAACGTTCGGGAGCGTCTTATACTGTATATGTTTGTATTCCTTCATTCAAAGAACACAATTAAGAAGGATTGTAGATTAGACAACAATACGGAAAACACATTTCTTTCGCCATTTCGTGATCCATTCATTTCGGTTCAGAAATTATATCAAATAATCAAAATTCCGCATCAGCTGCAGACTACAGTTTCTACACAAAGCTCAAAGCTGATGCCTGATTGTAAAAGAAAAAATTCGTAACTCTTTCACATCTCACTGAATCGCTGAAGTGAATCCTAATGAATCACTAGTTGAACGATGGTGCAAATATGGGGTGAAAATAGTGTCGCCCTAAAAAATAAGGTGACTTAGTCATTCTCTACAAGTGATCAGGGTAGAGATAACGAATAGGTCGAGGTGCGAGGTTGAAATGGTTTTGAGAGCATAAAATGTTGCTCAAGCGTACTACAGCACCTAAAAAAATCAAATATATTTACAACCCTGTTTTTCAGAAAATAGACCCGAATTTTTGTAGAAAGGTAGGGTTGTTGGGACTCGACATTTCAGCGGCGCGTTATTGTCGTTCAATGATACGAAGCTTGAAAACCGGTGAATTTCATTGTGGAAATCCGGTTAATTTCAACAGTGTCCGATACTTCATTTGCGGCAAACTAATGTCAACAGTTCTTCCGGTATCCCTAATATTCGTTCTTATTTTGACCATAAAATTCTTAATTTTGAACCAATAGCAACGAAATTTAGAATAAATATTCATAATTATAATCTACTGTAACTTGGCATCAATTATAACGGCGCAGATCGGCCGGACGGTACTTCCATTAACACTATTTTTTTTCTCCATTTTGACTATGAAATGCCTAATTTTGAACCAATAGGAAGGTAATTCGAAACAACTATTCACGCGATGATCTATTCTAAAATGTTGCCAATCTTGGCGGGAACTGGACGGACGGAATTTATAGTGCGGGTATTTTGCGACTATAATTTATTGAAACATGTTTACAATTCTGGCGCTGATCAGTTGGTAGGGTACTTTCGAAAAATTTATTTTTATTTCGATTTTAAAAAGAGGTAACTGTTTTTAATTTCATAATTTTAGGTCAATAGTTACAAAATTTAATACAACCATTGCAATTATGATCTACGAATAACTTTTAAATGATTAATTTTCCATTTTTCGAAGATCTTCTTTTTCTAATAGAGCTGCTACTGCGTTAAGCTAAGTTTTCAAAAAACGAACATTTGCTATTCGTTCGATCTGTTCCTATGCTCACCAAGTTACAGGATGTCCGTTGCAGTTTGCTCGGGTAGCGAATTTCGTTTGTTCTTTTATTGGTTTGTGTGACAAGCCGTTTACATCAAACGAGCGAAAAAAATGTTCGTTGTTCGCTTGTTCGTACGGTGTAAACGCAACTTAAGAGTTTTTAACTAGTTTGCTTGCAAACAGCTAGTATTACAATTGACCTCGCAAAAGGGTTATCAGTGGGGATGATGAAAATTATCCGTTTCATAAGAAATGAAAACAATTGGTACCATTTTCCCCATTTTGACCTACCTGATTGTTTTTCATGAATAGGCACATATATGTGTATACCGTACATATATGTATCGCCAAAAATTTTGTGTTTAAGGTTTTAAGAAAACTACAGAAATTTTCACGAGAGATATTTCTCATATTGGAGCAGGTCTGAAAGAAGTTCGTTGCTTATCGGTTAGTTAATTTCTGAGAAAACTGGAAAACAAAAAACTCCTGGAAAAGTTACTTTTCCAAGATTTTGAACAATTAACAGAAGAGATCGCACTACAATTTTCACGATAGATTATCTTTATGTTGACGAAAATCTGATAGAAGTTTAGTGCCTATTAGAGTTCAATAGTTTCTGATAAAACTGGAGACGAAATATTGTTGAAAAAAATTTTCTATCCACGGTTTTGAGAAAACTACGAAAACGAGAGGGCTAAAATTTTCATGGAAGGTATTCCTCATATGAGACCAGATCTGATTGGAGTTTGGTGTCTATTAATTCAGTAGTTTCGGAGAAAAATAGAAAGCAAAAACGTCCTGAAAAATCATTTTTTAGCAATAAAACATTGATAAATCGATAATTTTGTTAAAGATATCGATAACTCTTTAGACATGGCAGTTTTTCGTAATTTTTTTATCTTAAACCACAGATATCTACACTATATATAACCTAGATACCTAACTGTCCACTTCCACTATGTTGAGCATTTACCCTAATGGAGTAATGAGAAGTTGCGTCGATCCTCTGACTTGTTAGTAAAAAAATCGTTTACAATGCATTCCTCATACAGAAAAGGCTAATTTCAAACAAATGCTATGTGTTTATTAATATGTGTATTCTGATGTCATATTTGGTGTGGATGTTCTATAAGTCTTCAAGATTGAAACCAAGATACCAAAAATTATTATTATTAAAAAAAAAATGAATTTTCTCGTAATTTTTAATTAGGTATTTTGTATTTAAACATTAAATCGAGTGGGTATAAGTGTGATATAAATAGGTACACTTGTGTGTGCTAAGTGCATACAGCTTTTTTTTACTTCCGGGCGGTGAGATAAGGGGAAGTGAAAGTGGCTGAAAACAAGCAAGTGAAGTATTTATATTATATATATAGTGCAGATATCTGTGCCTTAAACTAACAATGAAATACCGATGTATAGATGTTTGTCAGATATTGACAACTATCGATACAAATATAAAATTTCAAGTTTTTGGAATTTAGGTTTCTTTTTTTTTTTTTTTTTTTAATTATTTATGAAAATTGGCAAACTGGGTTTTTTAGTGAAGTACTATTGCGCTAATTTTTTTTTTTGTGATTTCCACAAACGAACTGCACCCCTTGAAAATTTCATGATAAACTTTTTTGTAAGTAACCTACAGAATAGATTTTTTTGGCGATTTTGGAGAAAGGTATTTTTCGATGCGAGTCATTTTACACCTCAATTTGAATGATTTTTTACAGTAAATGATAAAAAAATAAAATCAATACCAAGCATCTTTCACTCAAAACCAATCTTTAAAGGATTAATTAAGCATTGGGGTTCAATGGATTCGTGTCCATTACTCTATTTTTAAAGCTTACGAAAAATCCGCTAGATGTCAGCCACTTTGATGTCGAATCGCAAAATCTATTGTACTCTTTTCTGGCGATTACGGTAGGTAGAACTCATTCTTCCATCAAAGTATTAAAAAGATATGACAATTTAGAAAGTGGAAAATCCGCCTTATTTCTTCCTAATCTGGGAAAAACTTTCAAAACTAGAAGAAAATAAAATAAATAATCTAAATACTTCTTGCCCTTTACAAAATTTCGTTTATTTTTATTAACTTTTGGAGTAGTTATAGCATATTTTTGATGTTCCCCCCCCCACTTACAGGGGTAAATAACTCGGAAAAGAGGCATTTCACGGCATTTCGAAGAACTGTTTTTGTTTTTATTAACCAAAAACACCGATCTTAGAAATTTCGCTATTCAATTTTCGGTCACTCGGTACGGTATTCGGATTTAAAAAAATTCGGACTCACTTCAGTAGGCAACTTTTCAGGCGTAAAAATACGCCAGCCACCATCGTAAACTTTAACTTTACCACCAAACTCTTTGAAGACATTGTTCGTTAAATAAAAACGATCTCTAACCGAATCCACATCTGGTTTAAACGTGACAGAGTACTCCAGGATACTTCTTTCTAAATTAAGGTAATCCAAACGTATGTAGTTGCAGCTCGCAGGGATACTAAAAAAAGTATTCAAACCATGCAGTTTTAAAATGAAAATGAACGCGATTCGGTATCGACGAACAGGCGACTTAAATGATTCACGTAAATTCAACTCACACTTTACCACTTCTGCCTATCGTCTTCACCGGATATTTTACGTCGCCTGCGCCTGCGGCTGCTGATTCAACTGGGCCTGAACGAGCTTCGTTAAAATTCATTTTTTGGAATTCCCGGTTGGTACGCCTACAGATAGAAACCAGAAAAATAAACATAAATCAAAACGATGGGGGGGGGATGAAAAAAAACAAAAGAGGGTAGTAAGATGAATGAACTTGGAGTTTGGAAACGATATCGTTCAGCAAAATAGGCCGGACATGAATTTTTTCCCGGGCCATCGATCGTTTACTTCGTAATAATTTTCAATTCCAATTCGATTTTGAGTATGAGCTAAAATTTAAGAGAAAAAATTACTCGATCAACGTCCCCTGTTGTCTGCATTCGCTGCCATCGAACGAAAAGCGACTGGAGACAGATGAGCTGGCTGAACTAATGACAGGAATCTTAGCCACACTTCCTACAGACGGCGATACGGATGACTGTGAGGAGCAAGGTCTAGATCTTCCTCGACCTCCTCTGCCTCGAGGCCTCTGCAAAAGAAAAGAAGAAATAAAGCTGACAGTTAACTAAAATGGGGAAAAACAACGAGTCAACAAACACGAAGAACCGAACCAGCGACGTAGCTAAAAGGGGGTGGGAAAGTTATACAAAAAATATTATTTTAAGTTGGAAAAATTCACTAGTTGCATGTAAAGTTGTAAAATCGTGCCAGCAGATAATTTTTTTTTTAGCGGTTAGAAATTTCAAAATTTTTAGCCGGCAATTTTTGTTTTCCTCCGCCACCAAAAAGAAAAACCCTTCCGCTGCGTCCCTACAAAGAAGTACAAAGCTACAACAAAAACAAAAATATGATCGACCCAGATTTTAGGGAATTCAAAAGCCCGAATCTTGACCATGTTTTACTAACATACCTCCATTTCACCATTTTGTAACAACGCGTACGTATATTTTGAAGCAATAACGACGAAACAGAACTAAATTCTTCAAACTGTGGAAGAGGAAGTCAAACATGTCAACTGATCAATATCTGGTATTCGATATTTTTAAATTATAAATCTTTACACAGATTTCCCTCCCCATTTCTTTTTCTTGCTTCCCACTGAGCTAGATGGCTAAAAATTGGTACAAAAGGGTATCAGCATCACATCGAGATACAATTTTTTCAAAATTCTCAAAACATGAAAACGGAAGCGGATATGGGCTAAAAACACATTCTGAAGCAGTATTCAAACATTTATTTATTTTTTTTTAACTGAATTTTATTCCCGCGGGTACGAATTTGCAGAAATTTTACTGACTGGTGCCAACGTGCCGGCGAAATGGACGCTCCATCTCTCCGTTTGCGCCTTATCATCATTATTTTTTTCTCTTTTCTATCGTTGAATTCTATTACGGGTTTCCTGTTTTTTCTCATCGATAGGCGAACAAATTCCTTACGTTTGCACTACCTCTTTCTTCACAAATCTGCGACTATAATAATTTTTTTTTTTACTTCCCATGAAAATTGGTACGACGATTCCCGAGTATATCAAGATACGTTTTTTTCTCCAAAAATGTGAAAGGAGCCGCAGATATGGGCAAAAAACTCATTTTCTTGAGGGTGCCTCAAAATCACATCGAGATATCTTTTTGAAAAACCTCGAAAACATGAAACAAGGGCTGTAAATATGGTTCAAAAACCCAATTTTGGGAATCAATAATAGATATACGTAAGTATAACCGGATTTCTGGCTGCATTTATTTTTGTACTTCCTATTGAGCTACAAAGTTGAAAATTGATTTGAGGGTGCCTGAGTATCACATTCCAACACATTTTTTTGAAAACATAAAAGAGGTGGCAGGTAGGAGCCAAAAACCTATTTTTCTGACACCATGCGGAATACCCTGAACATTAAAATTGAAAGACATAACACGCAGCATGCATAATTATGTCGGACACATTTTTTGAGGCGTTGAATTCGAATCTGACATTAATTTTTCATTTAACCCATTTTTTGAAATCCAAGGATCAAAAAAGGGGCGAATTTTGTCCTTTTACAGATCGTTTATAAATTTTTTTGAGACGATGAATTCAAATTTATGGTTATAATTTTTACATCTGACCCATTTTTCGACCTTCAGATGCTCCAAAAAGAGTCAATTTTCATTTTTTACATTTTATTGTGTCATAATGTTTTTTGAGACGCTGAATTCGAATTTCACACTTTTTTTATTTGTCCCATTTCAAGATCCCCAGAGGTTTAATAGAGGAAAACTATGACTTTTCAAATTTCATCATTTTATAAATCAAATTTTATAACATTTTTTGAATCGATAGTTTGAATTTGACGATAATTTGTTCATTCGACTCATTTTTTGACCACTAGAAGCTCAAAATGGGGCTAATTTCAACTTTGCGCATTTTTTCATGTCTCACGTCATTATTACATACTTTTAAGTTACTCCTTTATTGAGGGGCGATGAAAATCTACTCCTAACCTACGCATCTACCAAAGAGGGCTCTTTCTGAAGGGAATAAAATTGAACATGGATACTTTGGTATTTTTTGAAGAGAGTTACATCATTTTGATGGGAGGTATAGTTGATCTGAAAAATGTGAACACCAAAAATTCTATCATCTACGTTTCAAATAAGAGGGAAAAAAGTTTCCAATGAGAAAAAAAGTAAGATAAATGAATAAACGTTAAAAAAGAGAGAGAAATCAGTCTTTAGATTCTCTTTTATTCTTTTATGCTCCTTTTTGTTGTACTGCCAATTCCAAAGGAAAATATGGAACTCATAAATTTTAATGAAAGGGCACAACTTTGATTCGGTAGAGTCTACGGACTTCGATGACGGTTTCAATCCCTTATCCACTCAACAAAATTAAATCCTGAAAAATTACTACTGATCTGTCGAGCAGTTTTGTACCATAATTATCGACAAACATGAGTTCTGTTGCATCAATGTTCCCTTTTTATTTCAATTTTGAAAAAATTTGTTCTTCACACTCCACAGCCTGCGGTGAAGACAAGCTTGACGACTAGTTTTATGTTAAACGTACAATTGTAACTAAATTATTTCCTGACATAATTCGCTCTTTATGAGAGTGTATTCGCTTTGTGTTCGGTAACTCATTTGATATACGTACATAACAAGCATTACAGATACTGAGAATTGAGATAAAGTACACGCAACTGAGGTAAACATGAATTTTGATCAAAACAATAAATTGTACACGTTTACTAGCCTGCTGTGCCTGTGTTCAACATATCAAGCGAGCGTAACATTCAAAAGCTAAATTCTGAACAAGTTTCCTTGTTGTTAGACAAACTGTTTTAGTCTTGTACTCAAGAAGGCAATTACCATTTTTGCGTCTAATATTTTTTATACTTAATTTTTTATGTCCCCGCATAGTAATAAACCCATACATCTCAATATTTTCGGATGAGGGTGCAACAAAAAATTCTCATTGATACACGTCGAAACTCGAAAAAAGATTGATATATATACATATACATTAGCCCACCAATAGGTACATATATAATACAGAGAACAAAATTAAACAATAATTGACTAGTGACAGAAAAATGGAAATTGTCCTCATGAGTATAACTTATTATAAGTTTTCAAAACTTTTGATCATAATTTTTCACATTTACTGCCAAGTGAGAACAACAAGAAAAATTTGTAACAACTTAAAATAAATTAATTAGGTCTACCAATTCCACGTAGTTCCCAATAATACTTCTTGGGAATGCATTTTCATCTAAAAATTAAAAACTTTATTCCTCAATCCTACGAAGAAACGAACATTTTGAAGATGATATATTTTGAAAAAATTAAATCTTACTCAAAGTAACATAAAAATCAGAACCTACATTTTATTCCAAATCCGATACGGCATTCTTACCCACCGTCGGCTATCGTGTGAAAAATTTTTAAATTTGAAAAGCCAAAGACGCAGAGACGCACAGAAGGAGGTTCGAGGGTAATATCCCGCAAATGTCTGCGAAGATAAATACTGGAGAAGGCTGTAAATTTCGATTTTTTTTTTTTTAGGCTCTTTCACTTTCGAGTCACTCGGCTGTAGCAGAATGAAAAAGGCATTTCTCTGATCCGTTTCAAAATTTACACCTATTAGTAAATACATTTGTTTACACCTCTGACTATACAGATTTTCAAAGCTAAAAGTTCAGTACTTTTTAGCCATGTCGAACACAACCGTTGTTGGTAAATATTACAAAAAGAATGCAGCTCAGCTACGCTGCCGTGTGTCATGTGCGACCATCCAAGATTTGCCGACGCAGTTAGCCAAAGGTTTTAGGGTCTACCACGAATACTGACCTAGAACCGTTGTGGTTGAATTGAAAACTACCCAAATTTCAACAGAAATTGTTCAAAAACTAATTTCAATATACAACACAACAGCTATTATAAATTCACAATTCATTATTCTTCACTGGCAGGCGCAGAAAGACCAGCTTCAGTTTGAATGACATCACGGGGGCCCAGAAAGAACCACGTATCTTGTAACTCCGCATCGACGGTAAAAAAGAACAAAACTGATGATACGTGTGCTGACTTGCATTTCTGCAGACAAATATGACAAACAAATGGCAAGAGTAGCCCGTACCCATACAAGTAAGTATACGGGGCTATGGGGCTACGGGGCTACGGGGCTAACAGTCAAGACCGGTACGAGGTACTGCAGCAAGTTATTATTGTAGATTTGTAGTTGAAATGGGAGAACAATAATAATATTAGTTACCCACGTAAAAATACTACATTCACTTGCAAAGAAAAGTTACTCCTTATAATTAGGTATTAGGTTTTTATCTTAAGAATCAGCATATTGTTTCGAACAGAACTATAAACCTACCTATACTTGATGATGAAGACCACGTTCATTTTAAAATTTGAGAAATATGAAAACCTTCACTCGACTGATTAATGCAAACTGTACAAAGAAGTAGACGACCTGGGTACGTGTACTACTTTATGCACCTTCGCTCCATAATAGCGCGTTTTCTGCCCAAATTTTGGGAATCCAAGTTCATATTTTTTTCGATCAGAGGGCTAATTTTTGGTCGTAGGATCGAAAAATTCTAAAAATTGATCGCATTTAATTATTTTAAAAAGTGAAATTCACAAGTTCGAAAAAGTTAGTGTTGCCGATGAAACATCATGAAAATCTTACTTGAAACATCAACATTTTTATTTTGAGCATGGTATACAACGTACTACAAGCAACGACGACGTTGTTGTTGACCCTATAAAAAAATTGTTAGGAAGCTTTTCTATAGAAAAATTTATGGGGTTCATTTTTGTAGAGAACAAATTGTACTGTAAAATCAAAATGGAAAAGGTTATCAAGGAAAAACGCGATCGAGTTTTCATCTAACAATTATTTTGATTTTAGTGAAACATGATGATAAAAATTAATTTGCCGTTGAAAAATAGGGGGCTTATCACAAAATTTTTTTAGAATAATTAGTTTTTGGAATAAACAACAATTTAAAAAACGGCAAATGTTCAGTTAATTAGCTATTTTTTATTCCTTATTTATGAAGAATTCATTGACATTAAAAAAAGTTTATTTGTAGTAAATTTGAGTAAATTTTCTCATCTTTCCAAAATTACCAACCTCAGCTTTCTAGCTTCTATAGCAGCTGAAAAATCATCGAATGAAAGAAAACAGTTTTTTTCAAAATAAAAATGTTTTTAAAAAAAATAGTTTTTTCAAACAAGGTTTTCATAATGTTTCCATTAATAACGCTGATTTTTCGTTTGTCCTTCCTTGGACAAGAAAATAATTAAATATGGTCATTTTTTAGAATTTTTCTATCCTACAGCCAAAAAGCACTCCTTTGATCCAAAAATATCAACTTTCAGTCCTAAAATGAAGGCAGAAAAGGTGCTTTTATGGACCGAAGATGCATAAAAACCTATTGCGTTTCACTTGATAATTTCCCAGCTGCTACTGATACTAAAAAGCTGAAATTGGTATTGCTGGAAAAAGGAGAAAATTGACTCAAATTTATTACCAATAAATTATTTTTCATCGTTAATAAGTTCTTCATGAATAAAGAAAAAAAAAAAAAAAAACAAAACAAAACGGACTGCGTTAATCTGAATGATGAGCTATTATTGGTGGATACGCCCAAATTTATGACAATAATTTTTTCATTCTTCACATTCTCATTTTCTTCAATTACACCCTTCTAATTTTTTGTGAATAGCTGAGGACATTCTCCGGATGGTCAGCAACATTTTGAGGCTGCTTTCATTAAAATTCATAAATTAAGACACTTATTCTGAGCGAACAAAATTCCGTTAGTTTCAGAGATAGACACACCGAACATAAAACATAATAGGTTATAACCTCCTCCATATGCAGTCGGTAAAAAGTAACGTGAAAATAATAGTCGAATTATACATTATCCATGTCACTCTGCAAGCCCAAAAATTTGGAAAAACAATTAAAAATGAGACCGCAGCCCGAAAAAATGTCATTTGCCTGCATGCAGCGGCAAAGAAGCCAAGTTCGGCCGTAAGTTTGGTTACTTTCGAAGGCTACATCATCAGAAACTTCATGAATCCACAGCTCAGCCACATTATTACAAATTCTCAGCAGTCACAATTCCTCTCGATTGTTTATTTAATGAGAACCTAATGTAAATAATAACAGCCAAGGCAGCCATTTGGCAAGGACGTACTGACAAGCATGCAAAAATATTGAAATTAGATTTCGCAGAGGTATAATGATTGAGATGGTACCAACAATACTGCGAGATAGGTACAATTTTAATTTAAAAATACCTAACTGCAACGACAGCCTATTACACAAACAATTCTCCGCACACTTAACATACGAACTTATGGCTAAATTATCTAGTAAGTACGTATACGCGTATAATTTCACAGCATCTTCTAATTTTCTGAAACCAACCAAAAATGAAATATAAATTCGTATGACTGTTTCAGACGTCACAGATATCGAAGGATTAGGTCATTGAGCATTCAGCCACATTGGCACTCGAACAACGTCTATGTCTGGCGAAGATTTCGCTGAAAAATGTGTTCTATATTACCTATTTAAGAGTATAGGTACTGCAATAAGTAAGTCAAATGATATTGAAGATTACAAAAGCTATAGATATACCCACGATAATAAACAAAAAAAACGTACCTCCGTATTAGGTAGCATAATTACGTTCCAATAAAATTTCAAAGATCAAATTCTACGAAAATATGATCTCTGAATCGATAGATTTCTGCGAATACGTAGTTACGTACAACAGGCCATAAAAATATGAAATTCAAAATTGAAATCAATAGCTCATTAACGTATTATGACGACCGCAGAAAACGAGACAAATTCAACGAATAGTAAATATGGAAATTTAATTTAAATTGCTATATAACAATCGTTGAAATTTTGTCGCATGGCCTCTAACGAACCCATACGCTCAAAAAGAAGTAAAGAACAAGACTGAACTGTAACGACGCGACAAATAAAGTATGAAGTCTAAGTACGTATAAATCAGAATGCATCCAAATAAAATAAACACATACCCTCCAACATTACGGACATTTTGTGATTTCAGACGAAAAAGTAGGGGCAGGTCTTTACACGCATAGCCTTTAAGAAAAGACGAATGGCGACACGACAAAACGTGAATCTTGAATCATTTCCGTCAATACTGAAATCACGTTAAATCTAACCACACAGGCATAAATCCTACGCCACAGCCACCCAATCGGTAATGTAATAAGTAGTGTATACACACTACTGTAGTTTTACTTTACGTACTACATTAATACTTAACCACTAACGCACTGTATCAGCATTTTTTGTGCAAAACGAAACTTCTATTTCAATATCCTGTCTTGATCACATCATTGAAACTTGTCAAAACTTGTCTCATAACGTCACCTACTCACCCTAATACAATGTTTTAATAATACACACCATGACGTCATTCTTCATAAATCACATTCACACTTTCAAGTTCGACCTTCGAGGATTTATATATATAATGGAGACAACACATGGGCAGTTTCGGTGTCCTACTTATAGAAAGCGCTTCTAACACGTGTACTTCCAACTAAATATCTGATTGGAGGAAAATCTCGCAATGTGCATTTGTTTAAAAACACTGGCGTACGAAGTACCTCACTTTTACACCGATTTACGATTCTGATTAGTTATGGTTTTCAGTCTGGGGTACTTTGTACGCCAGCTAGCGGCATCTATAGTCTGGACACTCAACCCCATGTTAAAACTGTTCCGTGTCGTCTCCATCATATATATTATATCCTCAAAGATTTTAGATTATTGAAGTGGGGTTGAAATCCAAAGAAAGGAATAAGTTAGTTAGAGATACTTTAATGCAATGATCGGAAGTACAAATTATAAGTTTAAAGAAGATGAACGATCTCCCTCAATTACGAGATTACAGTTTGAGTGGGAACCGAGTTTCAGCGTTCTCGAGTGAACGGACGAAAAAAGTCGTGTTTGTTCGCACAACCTGAAAGTGTTAGTTTATGTTATCAAAAGTAGTAGCGCTAACGGTTAGTGAGCGAGTGTAGGTGGAGTGTAGAACAACACCCCCCCCCCCATCAGCCCAACAAAACGAGCGAACATAATTTGGCGCAAGTACAAAAATTTTGAATTACAATATTATTACACTTTTACTTTCATTTCCCAAACAACAAAAATTAAATAAAATAAATTACATAAAATAAATTAATAACAAATAATGACTAAATTACAATATGTATTTCGATGTATGTTCGAAAGGAAAAAGAATTTTATCGACATATATTATATTAACGGATTTCGATTCGTATATTTTTCGATCTTTCAAGTTGTTTGAGAAAAATTTTGTTCAATTTTGTTCAGTACTTGTTGAATGAGTGTGTTCCAAAATGTGATAAACTAATATCAACTCAACGTGTGAAATCATGTTTATGATTTGTATTCAGATCTCTGTTTATTCAAAACCTGAATTTGCAGAGATGACAATGAATACCTACATGAAAATAAATTTTGTTTCAACAAGTATTATTTGGCCTAAAAGTATATTATATTATTAATTTTGTTTGAACATGTGATTTTTCTTTTCTCGAATTTTTCATGTACTATATTACAAAAAGCGGGATTATTGTATTCAGTGATTCTTGATTTTAGTTTCTATATTTCTTCTCTTAAAAATAAACGATTTTCCATATGATTATTGTGAATTTGATGAATTTTTATTGTCAGGGGTTTGATGTCGTTAAGATTTTATCGACTAAGTTTCTAAATTTTTGTTTTTCGAGACTTTTTGTCAGCATATCTGCTAATTGCGAATTTGTACCTACAGTTTTAAATTCTATTTCTTTGTCTTCTACCGATTGTGTAATGGCATAACATTTTATCATTAAGGCCCTTGCTCGTTTTTGAGCTCCTCCCGACATTATTCTGAGAGCTGAAATGTTATCTTCGAAAATTCTTACTGGGTCATTTTCTTTGAATATTTCTTTTTGTAGAAGGAATGTGACCTGTATATCGTCTAAGGCATCAAATACCGCAATAATTTCAGCAGCAGTTGAGCTTGTAGCTACAATTGTTTGTCTTCTCACATTCCAATTAATTAAATCCCCATTTAAATATATCAAAAATCCTGATATTGATTTTCCCAGATTTAGATTTGATATTTTTATTTCATGATCTTTAACATCTGGGGCATAAGATGCATCAACGAATGAATGTATGCCTTTACTATCTGATGTGAATTTAATTGAGAAATCTTTTGTGGTATTTACATATTTAAATATTCTTCTTACATGATTTTTTAATTTAGAATTTGATTTTGTTTGGAACCTCGAGAAAAAATTCACAGCAAATGAAATATCTGGTCTTGTTATTCTAGCTAGATATAACAAGGCTCCAATCATTGAACGATATTCTGTATCGTCTGTACAATTTTCATCTTCTTCAATTTTTTAATGATGTTTCTATGGGGGTATTTATAAAATTTGATTCATTTTGATTATATTTCTTTAGGATTTTTTCTATGTATCGTGACTGTATTAAAGTTATTGTATTTTCTCTTCTATCTCTAATAATTTCAAATCCTAAATAAAACCTCGGGTTATCAATAATTTTCATGGTAAATCTTTTGTTAAAGGAATCATTTACGTTTTTAATCCATTCGGGGGTATTTGAGGCTATTAATATATCGTCGACATATGTGATCATTAAAATTATTTTTTCATTTGATTTTTTGAAACATGGACATTTGTCCGTTTTTGATCTTTCAAAGTTCATTTTTAAAATATATTCGTTTATCAAATTATACCACGATTTAGATGATGTCTTTAGGCCATAAATAGATTTTCTGAGTTTTAATAATTTATTACTATCCATTAGTAAACCTTCTGGGGGTTTTAAATATATTGGAACTATAGCAGGAGAATTTAAATAAGCCGTTTTTACGTCGTATTGAACCATTTCCAAATCATATTTATTAACGATTGAAAGGAACCATCTTACTACCCAAATGGGAACAACTGGGGCGAATACTTGTCCCAATTCGTATTCGGTTGTGTCCTTAAAATCCCTCGCAACTAATCTTCCTTTCGGTTGATGATATCCTTCATCATTTGGTTTGGTTACAAAAACCCATCTTGTATCAATTGTTTTTAAAGATTTATCATAGTCCACATATTCCCATACATCCATTTCTTCTAATGAAATAAATTCATCTTCAATAGCTTTCATCCATTCTTTCCTAAAAGGATTATTTTTAATATCTTTATAGCATGTTGGTATACAGTCTTCGATCCACCTATTGTCTATAGTTTTTGTAATGTTAAAAGTATTTATATTAACTATATTTTTTACAGTTTGCTGGTTTAAGTACCAGTTCTTGTTCACAATTTTTGAGGTTTGATATATTTTTATTTTCATCAAATTTGGCGTCGCAAGATATATTAAATTTATTTGAGAAAGGGTCTCTTATGCAATATCCGGTAGTGGTATATCCCATGAGTATACCTTTCTCTCCCCTTGGTGCAAATTTTGGATCTATTTTTTGTTCATTTCTATTTTTTGACTTAGTTGCATTTTGCTGTCAAACTTCTAACGGAATATGTCTATAAACTAATGATCCAAAAATTTTCAAATTGTCTAAGTTTGGTTTTTTTCCAAAAAAAATTTCGTATGGAGTTTTGTACTCTAAGTTTACTCTTGTCGGTGATCTGTTTATTAAATATGCGGCTGTAGCTATTGCATGTGCCCAATATTTGATATCCAGATAACCATCAATTAGTAGACTTCTTACTCTTTTCATTAAGGTTTGGTTCTGTCATTCAGCAATCCCATTCAATTCCAGCGAGTAAGGAACCACATTTTCAATTTGAACTCCTTTTTCTTCACAAAATTTTACTAATTTTTGATCCATATATTCCTTTGCATTGTCACATCTTATTTGGCTTATTGGTGTTTCGGGGAATTTATTTTTCATTGAAAGAAAAATATTTTTAAATTCAGTAAATACCTGACTTTTATTAGATATAGGTATCACGAAGGTGTATTTACTATAATTATCAATAAATGTTAGTATATATTTTTGATTAGCTATTGTAGGTGTGAATGGTCCCATGATGTCAGATGATACAATTTCTAATCTTCTTTGGGGTTTATTTCTAACATTATTATGTCCTAGACGTTGGCTATTAGCTATTTTGCAAATCTCACAATTTATAAAATCATCATCCTTGAAAATAATTGTTTTTGGAATTCCTACTGTGACTTTATGTAGGTATCTCATGTATTTTCCATTTAAGTTACCCAAACGTCTATGCCAAATAATTTTTTTATGGTTGTTTGTATTATATTGGATTATTTCTAATGAATTGTCTGAAATAGTATTATCATTATTTTTTTTTTTATCATTATTATTATTCTCATTATTATTATTTTCAGTGGTAATATTGTTATTTTCATTAATTTCTTCTAAATTATTATTATTTGGTTCTTCTTCCTCTTCTTCTATTTCTAGTTCGACAGAGAAGGAGTCCCATTCATCGTCATCTTGGTTTTGGGTGACGGGCATAAATTTTTTTGGTATGTTTATGTAATCATAATTTACTTGAAAAACTCCATCAATTTTGAAAGATGTAAATAAAATTTCTCCTGTTTCTATAAAATATGTTTGTATTTTTTCTTTTCCTTGATCCATATGTAAAATTCCGGATTCTGTTACTTTAATCCCGGACATAATGTCCAGCGACAGATCTGGTACATAATATACTTCTAATAATTCTATTGCTGTTTGAATATTATTTTCATTTTCAACTAATATTCTCATATTCCCCATATGTGTGGCATATAAATACGTATCTTTAAGTGCACATTGTAATTTTACTGGAATTTTAAATTTAGTTATGTTAATCAATTTTTCCATATTTGATGTGAGATGGACCTCCGCCCCCCCCCCATCAAGTAACTTTTTTTTTTAAATGTACATAATTTTCATTTTTTGTGTTGTCTTTGATTAATTTCTTTAGGAGCCAATCTTCATTATTATTATATTTTTTTACCATGTATGACAATTTAATTGGTCTCTCTTCCTCTTTTTTATCTTTATTTTTTTGTTTTTCCTTATTCTGTTCCTTATTTTCTGCTTTATAATCGGGGCATTTACTTTTATAATGTCCCGTTTGATTACATATAAAACATCTTTCTTCTTTATTATTTTTTCTGGGTGATTGATCATTGTTTTTATTATTATTTTGATTTCTATTATAATTATTTTGATTATTATGATTATTATTTTCATTTCTTGAGTTATTATTTCTATAATTGTTATTATTTGTATTTCCATTATTATTACCATTTGTATTATTATTTCTGTTCCATCTATTATCTTTATTATTATTATAATTCGTATTATTATTTTTAAATTTATTTCCATTATTATCAAATTTTTTGTTAGACAATTGATATTGTAATTTAATTTGTTTATCTCTTATTTTTTGATCACCGTCTTCCTTTAATATCTGTTTGAATACTTCTAAATTTTTTTTATTTTCAGGGAGGTTTTCAAATTGCATTTTTGCAATGATTTGTTCATATCCTAATGCCAATTGGAGGTTTTCTAATTCTTCTTCTTCAGATACTTCCTTCCCTGCATCACGAACTTCCTGTACTAATATATCCCATTTATTTAAGAAACCTCTTATATTTCCACCTGGTGTAAATCTAAAAGCAGTCCATTTTGATTTTGCCATATTTGCAACTATTTTTGTTTTGGAACCATAAGTTATATCTAATTTTTTGAAAATTTGGTCTACCGTTTTACATTCCCTAATTTGTTTCGATACATTATATGTCATTCGTTCCATGATAAATGCTTTTGCACATTCTTGTTTTTTAAAATAAGCTTTAGCAGAATTTGAGGATGGTCTATATTGTAGATTATCCATATTTTCGATATAAATTTTAAGTTCAGGGTGTGGACCAAAAACATCCCAATATCCCGAACCCCTTATTAAAGCTATTATCATACGTTTCCAGTCCAAGTAATATTGACCATCAAATATTTTCCCACTTGGACCTTGTATTGGACGTATAGTTTCATCGGGTGGCATGACATAATGTACTTGGGGGTGTGTACTCCCAGAGCCTGATCCTCCTTGAGGGGATGGTGTAGCGGTTCTTTTGCTTGCTGTATTCATGCTTTCTGGGGTACTTGGTAATGTACTTAATTCTGACAACTCAATTTTGAAGAAAAAAAATTAAAAAAAAAATTTAAAAAAATTAATTTCTAAAAAAAATTAATTCCTAAAAAAAATTTATTTTATTTTTCCAAAATAGAAAAAAAAATATTTTATTCTTAATTTATTAGTTTTTCGTAATATAATTCGTATATGAAGAAAAAAAAAATATTCCAATTGAGAATATATTTCAAAAATAAACTTGAATAAGTCTTGTTTAAATTTTACTTCTTATAATTGTTTATGACAAAAGATGTATTGAAAATTGTCCTTGAATACTATCTATAATATTTTATTGTAATAAGTTTTCAAGTTTATAAATTGATATTCCAAACAAAGGAATTTTATGACATGAAAATTTTAGGATTAAACTTGCTCAATGTGACAAAGGATTTTCCTTTTGTGACAATAAATTGTTGAAACATGAAATTTGTTCAACTATGAAATTATTTCACTTATTATTATTATATTGTATTTTATTTTTGTAATTTAAGTATTTTTAAAGTGGATTTTCTCTTTCAAAGTTTTCAAGGAAAATTCTGAAAGATTCTATCGAGTCTAAAGCTTGGATATTAAAAATATTTTTTGTAATTTCCACAAATTTTGCGACTTCGATGCCTCTTTTATAATGGATTATTCCACCAACATTTACTGAGAAAGTTTCTAAGATAATTTCTCCCGAAAATGTTTTCCAGAATGGAAATTCAACTAAATTTATTCTTACTTCTATTATTTTTTCGTTTTGAAAAATATCTAATAATTTTTTATAATCTTTTCCTTTAATTTTTATTGTTCCTTCACAATTCAATCTACAATTAGAAATTTGTTTCCAAAGCCTTACCATTTGTAACCTGCTTTATTCGAACTTATTTTTAAGCTTAATCGTCCTGTGAACTTTCACTTGATTTTTACAGAACTAAAGGGGGTTCTTGAATTTAAGCATTTTGGAATTTTTAAAAGAATGAAGAAAATTGATTTTAAGGAAAAAAATTGATTTTTTATGTAATTAAATTCGCTCAATGTCCCACAAAATCACTGAATATATCCCATCGTTTTCCGCAATAGTAAATGAAATATATAATTTGAAAGTATCGAAAATTACATTACCAGTGACTTGCGGAATTCCGTTGAATATCTCCCAGCTGAGTTTGTGAGTAATTGGCGTTTTCCCGTGGGTCAGTACTCGGATTAATTTCAGGTCGTCCTCAGAAAATTTCAGTCTCGGTAGCATACAAAATCAGCAGCACTTAATCGACAAAATTTTGATGATGATGATGTTCAAAAATTACGATGACTTCGTTTGATGCACTAGTGATCTTCAATTTTTGAATTTACTATGTTTCACCTTGCTGTAACAGACGATCCAGGTCCGAAGTAATCTGTAATCCCATGACAAAAAAAAAATTTGGTTTCACCTTGCTGCAGAAAGACGATCCAGAATTTTTTTGGAAGATGATCAAAATGGCGTTAAGTTAATTTGGCGCCAATATGATTGAAGTAACTTTCGAATAATTTTCGATGAACTTTTCGAAAAAAATTAAACGAAAAAAAATTTACTTGAGTTAACAACTCTTGAATTAAAATATATTTCGTAAAGAAAACAACTTTTAACGAAAATAAAAGCTTATAGTTCCTTAAACTTTTTGGATACTATAGCAAAAAATTAAATTGAAAGCTTAAGTATCACTCTGTACTAACTATTCAGGAATTGCAGCTCTGCCTACCATGAAGTGAGGTTGAAATCCAAAGAAAGGAATAAGTTGGTTAGAGATACTTTAATGCAATGATCGGAAGTACAAATTATAAGTTTAAGGAAGATGAACGATCTCCCTCCATTATGAGATTACAGTTTGAGTGGGAAACGAGGTTTCAGCGTTCTCGGGTGAACGGATGAAAAATGTCGTGTATGTTCGCACAACCTGAAAGTGTTAGTTTATGTTATCGAAAGTAGTAGCGCTAACGGTTAGTGAGCGAGTGTAGGTGGAGTGTAGAACAACAATTATGCTTTTTGTTGTTATCGGTAATTTTCTATGGCTTCGAAGGTCCTATCAAATAAAGCTCATGTGATTTCAGGTATGAGTATCACTTTATCAAATGTATTCTAAATTGGTGAACTCAAGCAAAACGACGAAAATACGCATGTCTTGACATCAAAAAGTACAATGTACATTG